>JABUQX010068568.1:20000-22500 GCA_015478945.1 Trachelipus rathkii | reverse complement strand
ATGACGTGCGTTTCTGGTTCTTTCGAGGTTCTCATACTTTTAGCCAATCCATAGATTAATTTTTTTGTTCCCATCATGTTCTCCTTCAGTTCCGACCCTATTTTACCCATGATTGTTCATACTCCTTCTTTTATCCTTTCTGCAATGTTTCTTGCTTCAACATAATCCAATCTATTTTCTTCAGTTTTTACTTTCATCCATTTCCTGTATGCTCTATTCTTATCAGTTATGGCAGCCTCATCCTATACCTTCACTTCATCGTTCCACCATGCTGTCTTTTTCCTCCTCCCTCTACTTATTCTCTTTTCTCCCAGGACCTCTTTTGCTGTTCCAATCATATTTTCCTTAATTACCATTTTTCATCATTGTTTTCTCATATATCCCACTTGCATCTTTCTCTTTTTAAGTTCTCATCAAAATTTTTCCTTTGTTCCTGGTCCTTTAGCTCTTTCTAGTAGATATCTCTGTTTTTAACTAATTTCCCGCATCTCTCTTCTCTCCATCTCAGTATCCCAAATTCACCATAATCCTTGTAGGTCCGAATCCCAAGGATACGTTCGTAGGCTCTTCATCTGTCCGATAATATATCTTTATTGGTCAAAACAAAATTATCATTGATTTTTCCACGTATCTTTCTAAATCCGCACTCCATCTGTATCAGGTCCACTTTTTTACTTTCTTCATGTTGGAAGCATGTGTTCATGAAAGTTAATCCGTTTCTCACTGCAAAATCTATCATCAGTTCCCCCTCTTCATTCCTGTCTCCCACTCCGAAAGACCCCATGACTCTCTCTTCTCCCTCTCTTCTAGTTCCAATATGTGCATTCAAGTCTCCAATTATGATCTTTGTCTCTCCTCCAATCCTATCGTACAGCAGTTGAAGTTCTTCTCTAAATCTCTCCTTTTCCTCCCTTGGTCTTCCCCTATGTGGGGCGTATGTTTGTATTATACTTAATCTCTCTCCTCTGACCTTCATCGTAATAGCCATCAATCTTTCATTTATCAGTATATATATATATATATAATATATATATATATATATAATATATATATATATATATATATATATATATATATATATATAATATATATATCGCCTCTGGTGGAAAATGACAAAAGTCTATATGAAATTCACTATGGTTGGAGACAATCAATTATACTCATAATCAAATGAAAAGCTTACATGAATATCGCGATATATGCGGTTTAAAAGTGTTTGAGTTATGGGAAATGGAGAAAATTTATGGAAGGGTGTTCCAGATTTTACCATTAGCTGGCAGGTAAATATTGCACAGATCGGCCTCCAGAAAGAGGTTGGAAGGAGTCGACGAAAGCTGGAGAGTTGATATGGCTAAAATCCCAAATCTTCAGACCTCACTCTTTTATGTTTGAATTTGTGAGGATGAATGGAAAGGGAGGTACGCAAAGGAAAAGTAAGAACAAAAGACGAATTGCTTTCACTCGCAATTTAAAAAATAAATACAAAACCTTGTTGTTTAAAAACTTTATTATTTTAAATACTTTTGTAACAGTTTTTTTACATTTTAACATTTGTTTAAAATAATTAGTTCTTACCTTCAATTAATTTTAAAAAGGTAGAAAATAAAATTATTCCCTCGCAGAATTTTTCCTTCAAAAGACCTCGGGAGAAACTCTCTCTCTCTCTCTCTCTCTCTCTCTCTCTCTCTCTCTCTCTCTCTCTCTCTCTCTCTCTCTCTCTCTCTTCATCATCATCATCATCATCATCATCATCATCATCATCATCATCATGATCATCATCATCATGATTACCTTTTTCGCAATTTTATTTTGAACAGACAGCAAGTAAAAAACGGAAATAATAAGATCCTAATTTTAATTTGGAAGGAATATACACACACAAATACACACACACACTACACACACCTAAACACACACACACACACACACACACACACACACACCACACACACACACACACACACACACACCTACACACACACACATACACACACACATATATATATTATATATATATTATATATATATATATATTATATATATATATATATATATATATTATAATATTATATATATATATTAATTATATATATATATATATATATTATATATACCTATTTATGGACTATATGCTCGATAATGGATGGATATTACGGCGTAGTCAGGGATTATGAATTTTCTTCGCATGGTCATAGGGAGACAGGCTAGCAAACCCGGTTCTTTCCTTATGCTTTATACTCCTGACCAGCGTTGGATCTTATGGCCTAAAAGCAAGATCCTCTGGAGAGAGCCTCTGGAGAACGAGTTTTGAGCTAATGTGAAAAAGATGCTATTCTACTGAAAGGGCCGAAAATATACCTGATCAGTGTTTAGCTTCGAGTACTGCGGTCGGTAACCATTGCGCCGAGAGATGAGCTTCTAGAGTAGATCTAGGTTAAGAGTTCGGGCCAGAAGAAGAAGATCTGGACCAAACTGAACAGGCGAAACCCTTCCTGGGAGT
>JABUQX010068568.1:7500-15000 GCA_015478945.1 Trachelipus rathkii | reverse complement strand
TATATATATTATATATATATATATATTATATAATTATATATATATATATTATATATATATATAATAAATAAATATTATCGCCTCACTGGTGGAAAATTGACAAAAAGTCTATAATGAAATTCATATGTTGGAGACAATCAATATATCAATACTCATTAATCAATGGAAAGCATTACATAACTATCGCGGATAATATGCGGTTTTAAATGTTCTGAGTTATGGAAATGGAAGAAACAATTTAATGGAAAGGATGTTCCAGATTTTACCATTAGCTGGCAGGTAAATATTGCCACGAGATCGGCCTCCAGAAAGAGGTTGCGAAGGAAACGTACGAACGAAGTTGGAGAGTTGATATGGCTAAAATCCCAAATCTTCAAGACCTCACTCTTTAGCTTAGAATTTGTGAGGATGAATGGAAAGGGAGGTACGCAGGAAAAGTAAGAACAAAAAGAGAATTGCTTGTCACTCGCAATTTTAAAAAAATACAAACTACCAAAAAACCTTAGTATGTTTAAAACTTTATTAACTTTATACTTTCCCGTGAACAGCTTTTTTAACATCATTTACACATTGTATAAAATAAATTAAGATTCTTATACCTTCAATTAATTTTAAAAAGTAGACAAATAAATAATTCCCTCGCAGAAATTTTCCTTCAAAAGACCTCGAAGAAACTCTCTTCTTCTCTCTCTCCTCTCTGCTCTCCTTAATTTTCTCTCTCATCTCTCTCTCTCTCTCTCTCTCATCTCTCTCTCTTCTCTCATAGCATCATACATCTTCATCAAATCATCATCATTATTCATCATCATTCATCAGATCAATCATCATCAAATGATTAACCTTTTTTCGCAAATTTATTATTGAAAGACAGCAAGTAAAAAACGGAATAATAAGATGCAACTAAATTTTATTTGAAGGAATATACACACAAATACCACACACAAACTCACACACCTAAAACACACAACACACCACACACCACACACACACACACACACACCACACACTACACACACACCACACACACAACACACCTACACACACACCACATCAACACACACATAATTATACTATAATTCTAAATAATATATATATAATATATAAAATACTATATAATAATAATAATAATAGAATAAATAATATATATATATATATTAATATAATATATATATAATTATACCTCTAGGTGAACTTAATGCTCGATAATGGATGGATATTACGGCGGAGTCAGGGATATGAAGATTTTCTTCGCATGGTCTAGGAGAAGGGCTAGCAACCCGTTTACTTTTTTGCTTGTATAACTCCTGGACCAGCGTTGGACATATCTTATGGCCTAGAAGCAAGATCCTCTGAAGAGCTTGGGAGAACGAGTTTGAGGCCTAATGGAAGAAGATGCTAGTTCTACTGAAAGGGCGAAAACCTTACCTGATAGTGTTTAGCTCGAGTACTGGCGTCGGTAACCATTGCGCCGAGAGATGGTCTTCTAGAGTGATCTGGTTAAGAGTTTCGGCCAGAAGAAGAAAGATCCTGGGGACCAACTGACAGGGCGAAAGTCTTCCCTGGGGTTGTTAGAGATATAGTATATATATATATATATATATATAATATATTATAAATATATTATATATATAATATATATATATATATATATAATATATATATATATATATATATATATATATATATATATATATATATATATACTTGTCGTCAAAAATAACGCACCACTAGGGTAAATATCACTCGCAGGAACGGAAAGACCCCTAACCCCATGAAACCCCACACCAACACAGAAGACAGCATCAGTGTAACTATGTAATCACCCCGCAGAGAATTCGCTACAGTATTGGGGCCGCCACCGCCATAAATTTAGGAAAACATAAACCACGTAACTGGACCTGGGAGAGGTGGGGTAGGTTTTGTCGGGGGTATAATCGATCGAGGGATCATTCACGTACGAAGCGACTCCGATAAACATGGAGAGGATAGTGCGTCAACTGTCAAGAGATCAGTGTGTGGAAATGACACGGGTACCGGGCACTTGGCCGACGGGTCGGTGTAGCACACACAACGATTGCACGGGTGGTCCAGCGGTCCCAGAAAACCCTGACACATGATCGTCGGTGAGGACAAGGTAGGCCCAGGGCCACGACACCCGTCATTACGAGAGCAACCACACAACGGCACGACCATCATGCAGATACAGCTGAGCGGAAGGTACACAGTCACCAGGGTTGAGTTGACAACAGTGCAGTCGACGTCTTGCCGACAAACTTACTGGCCCCGCAGGGACCTGCTATAGGTTCACCGCACACCACGACACATCGAAAGGCGCGACTGGTATTTGCCAGAGAACACATCCATTGGACGGACGACGATTGGGCAAAGGTGATCTTTACGGACGAGTCGAGAGTGTCTCTGCACGCCTCGGACAGGCGTGCTAAATGGTATTTACCGACGACCATCGGAGACGGTTCGCGCATATACAATACTGCTGCAGAGTGCCGCTTCCGTTTGGAGGTGGGGTTGGTTATGGTCTGGTTGAGGCATCTCTTATCGGGGCCTACGTAGTTGCACATCTTCGATGGACAAACTCCTACAGCCGCGTAAGTATATCACAGACATCCTCAAACCATATTCGTTAGCATATGCCCCTACATCGGTTGACCTCTTTCATCCTAAAGCCATGTACAAATGCAAGGACCACAAAAGGCCCAATATGTGAACGACTACCTTAGGACGGTCCAAATTACGGCGTTGGAGTGAGCCGCATAAGTCCGGCCCTCAAACCCAACGAACATTGTGGGAATCCTGAAACGTCGATCCGACATCTGGCAACCCACCATGATTCATCCCGGACCTGCAACAGGCACTGCACGATGTATGGAATCAAATCACTGTATAGGACATTCGCCCACTCATCGAAAGCATGCCAGGACAGTGTCAGGCAGTCATCCGTGCCAGAGGAGGTCATACACGATATTGAGACAGAGCCAACACCCCCCGCGGCCGTCGCCGTACTTAGCAACATTGTGTGTTTGCAGCGCCGAACCTCCGAACCCTACTGCGAGACCCTTTCGCTGCACCTTGGCCTCACACTCTATCAACCTATGGCTGTGGGGAGGAATCCACTACGTTATTGTCATAGTCCAATAAAGTGCCTTCGCGTTCTTCAATCTTTTCTATCCTTCCTTCGCCACGTACCTTTGTGGTGCGTTAATTTTGACGAGTAGTATATATGTATATATCAAGTACTCCCAGAATTGCTGTTACAAAATAGAAGTTGCTATAGCCCGGTAATAAATTAGCGTATCCAAGGCTATAACTTTTGGTGTCAATATGTAAAACCTTCACACTTTAAGCTTAGACTGTTTTTATCGGTTGCATATTAAGTAATTATGGGGTGGATATATAATAGTATTTTATTTATACAAAATATATATATATTAATATATATATATATATATATATATATCATATATATATATATATATATATATAATATATATAAATATATATATATATATATATATTATATATAGTATATATAATATATTATAATATATTATATAGATATATATATATATATATATAAATTATATATATATATATATATAATATATATATATATTATACATTATGTTAATTTTTATTTATACAAAAGCGTTATCGTTAGAATAATATATATAGATTAGTTCTATAATTATTAAATTATATTTATATAATTCTATATATATATTACACCTTATTCACCATCCCTCTGGCTTCAGATCTGTATTGATCTGTCAGGTGTCGCCTCTGCAGAACCTCCTCCAGTGTTTTTCTATCTCGTGACATTCTTCTTCTCCTCCTCATCCACCATAGACACTCCTCTGACGTTTATCGCATCTTCCACCGCATCCCTCCATCTTTTCTTCGGTCTGCCCGCAGGTCTGCGGCCAACCGGCGTCCACTCCAGCATCTTTCTTGGTCCAGTTTCCTCTTCCATTCTCTTGGAAGTGTCCATACCATCTCAGTTGATTCTGTTGTATTTGTTTAGTTATTGATCCAATTTTCAGCTCTCTCCGTATTTCTCACTTCTCCGCCTATCTCTCTGGGTAACTCCTTCAATTCAATCTGTCAGCACCCTCATCTCCGCCGCCTCCACTCTTCTCATTTGTGTTGTGTTTGCAGTTGCCCAGCTTCCGATCCGTACACTAGAATGGTGCCAGTTATTTGTTTTATATCTCACCATTTTCAACTTCTTTGGTATTTAGCTGTTTTCTTTACAGTATGGGATATAATGCTCCTACGTTCTGAGAGAACTTCTTTTATCTTCTCGCCTATCTCTCCTCCCTGACCTCCTTTCCCTTCCATCATCACTCCCAAGTATTTGAACTTATCCACCTGATGTAGTCCTCTTCCTTCTATATTGATGTTCAGTTCTGTTCTTTCCCTATCTATTCTCATTACCTCCGTCTTCTCCGTGTTCATCTTCATACCGATTTCTCCCATTTGGGTATCCCATCTGTTCAGCATTCCTGCAGGTCCGCTCCTCATCTGCTATCAATGCTGCATCATCTGCGTATAGTAGTGTGTGTTCATTGTCTACATGTCTACATATTCTCTTCAGTCCGTAGTCCATGTATAATATGAATAGCAGGGGCGAGAGTACACTGCCCTGTCTCACACCTGAACTCACCTCAAACCATCCTTCCTCTCTTACTTCTCCCCTTATCTTATTTCTTGTACGGCAGTATGTACTTTTTATTGCCCTTTTTAGTTTTTGTGGCACTTCATACTCTTGCTTCGTCCAGTGCTCATCCACAGCTTTCCCTATCAATCATATCAAAGGCTTTTTCAAGTCTACAAACGCACATCTGCTCCTTTATTTCCATTCTATTGTTCTTTGTTTACATCATTTTGCATGTAGAAGATTGGATTCCATTCTTACTTTTTCCCGCTCTGAAGCCATACTGCCAACTTCCTAGTTTATCTTCAACTTTGATTCTCAGTCTTCTTTCCAGTATTCTCTCGTATATTTTACTAGCAACATTCAGTAAAGCTATCCCTCTGTAGTTGTTACAAATTCTTTTGTCTCCTTTCTTGTATATAGGGCAAATCACCGCTCTACTCCATTCGTCAGGTATTCTCTCTTTGTCCCATATCTCATTCAGTAATTCCAGTAGCCATACTTCCACTCCTTCTCCAGTCTTGTATACTTCAGCATTCAGTCCATCGGTTCCTGGGCTTTTTCCATTTCTTAGCGTTTTAATTGCCTCTCTTATTTCCTCCAGCAATATCCCCTCTGTCCTTTCTCCTTCCTCCACCACCTCCCGTTCCCTCTCCATCTGCACCTCCTCAACCTCAAATCTCAACAATTCCTCAAAGTATTCTCTCCATCTTTCCAACACCTCCTCCTCCCCTACCAACGTTTCTCCCTCCTTATTCATTATGACGTGCGTTTCTGGTTCTTTCGAGGTTCTCATACTTTTAGCCAATCCATAGATTAATTTTTTTGTTCCCATTATGTTCTCCTTCAGTTCCGACCCTATTTTTACCCATGATTGCTTCATACTCCTTCTTTTTATCCTTTCTGCAATGTTTCTGGCTTCAACATAATTCAATCTATTTTCTTCAGTTTTTACTTTCATCCATTTCCTGTATGCTCTATTCTTATCAGTTATGGCAGCCTTCACTTCATCGTTCCACCATGTTTCACCATGCTGTCTTTTTCCTCCTCCCTCTACTTATTCTCTTTTCTCCCAGGACCTCTTTTGCTGTTCCAATCATATTTTCCTTAAATTTATTCCATTTTTCATCTATTGTTTCTCTCATATTTCCCACTTGCATCTTTCTTCTTTTTAAGGTCTCATCAAATTTTTCCTTTGTTGCCTGGTCCTTTTAGCTCTTCTAGTAGGATATCTCTTTTTAAACTAATTTCCTCGGATTTTTCAAAATTCCCTCTTTTTTTTTTTTTCCTTTTTTTTTCCCTTTCCCAAAAAAAAAAAAAATTTTGTCTTCTTTTTTTTTTAATTTTACCCTTTTTTTTTTTTCCCAGTATCCCAGATTACCATCTAGTGGTCTCGAATCCAAGGATTACGTTCGGTTAGGCTCTTACTGTCCATAAATTATTCTTTTTATTGTCAAACAAATCTATCATTGAATTTTTCCACGTTCTTTCTAAATCGCCACTCCAATCTGTTATCAGGTCCACTTTTTACTTTCTTCATGTTGGAAGCATACGCTAATTCAAGTTTAATGTATATGTCACTGCAAAATCTATCATCAGTTCCCCCTCTTCATTCCTGTCTCCCACTCCGAAAGCCCCCATGACTCTCTCTTCTCCCTCTCTTCTAGTTCCAATATGTGCATTCAGGTCTCCAATTATGATCTTTGTCTCTCCTCCAATCCTATCGTACAGCAGTTGAAGTTCTCTAAATCTCTCCTTTTCCTCCCTTGGTCTTCCCCTATGTGGGGCGTATGTTTGTATTATACTTAATCTCTCTCCTCTGACCTTCATCGTAATAGCCATCAATCTTTCATTTATTAAGTATAAGTATTATATATATATATATATATATAATTATATATATATATATATATATATATATATATATATATAATAATATATAGCTATTAATATATATATAATATATTATTAATATATTATATATAGTATATATATATATACATAAACATATATAATAATATATATATATATATATATAATATATATATTATATATATATATATATTATATATATATATATATATATATATATATTATATATATATATATACATATATATATACTATTATATATATGCTCTGGTGGAAAATGACAAAAGTCTATATGAAATTCACTAGGTTGGAGACAACGTCAATTATACTCATAATTTCAAATATTGAAAAGCTTTACATTGAATGCGATATATGCGGTTAAAAAGTTTTGTGTTGAGTTATGGGAAATGGAGAAAATTTATGGAAGGGTGTTCCGAGATTTACCATTAGCTGGCAGGAAATATTGCAAACAGATTCGGCCTCCAGAAAGAGGTTGGGAAGGAGTCGACGAAAGCTGGAGAGTTTGATGGCTTAAAATCCCAAAACTGCACCCTTCAAGAATTGCCTCTGTAGCTGAGAACCATCTCAAGTTATGAGATCCACACTCCAATATAAGGATTGGTCACAAGCCCACAAAGGCAAGCAACTTGAGGATGGTGGAAGAAACTCCGGAAGACGATTTAAAAATACGAGGTGTGTTTAGCGGAATAAACATTTCTGTTTAAATTCACCAAGAAAAGAAATTTCAGGAATATTTTAGAAAAGGAGGAAAATTTTCGTTATTACTAGTGTGTGGAAGACATTCTATGAATAGAAAGATGGAAGAAACTTGAGTATTTGAGGCTGTCGTTCTAGCTGCGAATGGTGGTCTTAAAGGGCAGATTGAGAGATTTGAACAATGTAACAAGTAGAAAAGAAGATGATAAATAGTGATAATAATAGTTTTGATTTGCATCA
>JABUQX010068568.1:0-2500 GCA_015478945.1 Trachelipus rathkii | reverse complement strand
GCATATAATACTTTTGTTATAATAATTATTTCCTATTATTATGTTATAGCAATATTATAATTTTCGAATATAACCTTTGAAAATAGAATAATATATATATAAATACATATTATATATATATATATATATATATATATATATATATAATATATATATATATATATATATATTACATGTATAAACATATATAAAAATATAATATATATATATATATATATATATATATATATTATAATTACACATATGCTCTTCTCATTACAACACTAGTACACCTCACAATATCCAAACCATACTAAACAACATACAAAAGCACGTGGGAGGAAACATCTGTTAACAAGAAAATGGGAAATGGTGTAGTTGCCAAATTCGCCAATTCCACCAATTTGATACGTGGTAGACAAAAAATAAGCACAGATCTGTTCTTTTCACGCGAAGAATATAACAAGAAACATATTTTCATGTGAAGGACATTTTTCATGTTGTACAGTGTAATTTACTGTGGAATTAGGGAATGTCAATATATATATATATATATAATATATATATTATGAAATAAATATATATATATATATATATATATATATATATATATATATATTATATATATATATATATATATATATATATAATATATATATTTACTATACTATATATATATATATATGTGTGTGTGTGTGTGTGTGTGTGTGTAGACAATGCCTGCCGTGTGGGGTATACCATATGAAAACACACCAGCAATATGGGGTAAAAAAATTAGTAGGGTACTTTTTCCTCTATCACACTTGGCTGACCTTCTTCGTGTAATATAAATGGTGAGATATTTCGTTACCCCAAAAGTTTTGGATACTCAACTTTGTCGGTTGGACTTTAAACGCCTGTGTCCTTGTCGCACGCGTTTATTTTTTTGCCTTTCGAAGGGTAAAAAAAAAACCCCAAAACCCAAAAAAAAACGTATTTTCTTCGAGAAACACAAAAGTACGATCCGTGCACAACTAGCTCGCGAAACCAACTCGATACTCGGTAGGACTCCCTCGGGTGGGTTGCCAATAAACCAATCAGGGCGCTTTATTCAAGGCTCTCACTCCGAGCCAATTACATGACTTCAAATTCGTTTTCTGCTGGATTTCCATGCGTTTAGCTACAAAATTGTTCCAAGTGGAACTTGTAAGTAATGGGGTACTTTTAAGCAACATTTTATTTAATTCTCTTATTTTGGGACAAAATAGAATATTGAACGTGAAAGTAATGATATATATTTATTCATTTATTATTATTATTATTATTATTATTATTATTATTATTATTATTATTATTATTATTATTATTATTATTATTATTTATTATTATTATTATTATTATCTATTATTATTTTTATATTATTATTGTTATTATTATTATTATTCATGTATTATTATTATTATATTATTATAATTATTTTTATTCATTATTATTATTATTATTATTATTATTATTATTATTATTATTATTATTATTATTATTATTATTATTATTATTATTATTATTATTATTATTATTATTATTATTATTAATATTAACAACATATTAGCAACCTAGTTAGCAGAACGTCGAAATACATGAGTGTGCTAATAAAATTAAAAAATATTGTACCTCTTTACATTCTTAGAAAAATATACTATGCATTGATACATCCCACATTTACTATACTGTTTTCATATCTACGGAACCACAAGTAACTCAGTAATCCATCCTGTAATTGTAATTCAAAAAACGATTTATTCGCCTCATTAGCAATACAAGAGACTTTTACAGCCATACACAACCATTATTCAAAAAAACTAAAGACTTACTCAATCTATCACTCCTAAAATAGATATATAAAATTATACATAACAATGCCTGCGACTTCTTGCTAGCAATTTTTCACTCAAACCAAGCAAGGCGAGAGGCAAATCGAATTAATTTACGAAATAATATTTACTTAAACGCTCCCTTCTGTAGGCTAAAAAAAAGGCCATTCAAAGCGTCAGCTACAAAGCAGATAAACTTTGCAACCCAATGCCACAAGACATCAAAACTGAAAACTCTACTAAATTTTTTTGCTAAAAAAGTCAAAACTTATCTAAATAAATATTAATAAATAATTAAATTCCACCATCGGTTATCCGGATGATAACCGATGGTGGAATATTATCAATCCTTTGTAGATTTCCTATCGTGGCTGGGAGGTAAAACTCTTGGTTTTAACATCATAGGGTAAGGGTTCAAACCCACCTGGGTCATAATGTTTATGTACAATTTGTAATGCGAGTATGCATTTATTTTTATCCATACAATATGCAGTCCAGATAAAAATATTACCCAGTCTTGCCACTGGCCCGAGTGTAGGCGGGGGAGTCTTCCTGAGGATAACCGATGGTGGAATATCATCAATCCTTGGTAGATTTCCTTTTAGCCTATCGTGGCTGGGAGGTAAAACTCTTGGTTTTAACATCATATATATATATATATATATTATATA
>JABUQX010068567.1:52500-137058 GCA_015478945.1 Trachelipus rathkii | reverse complement strand
TCATGCGAGATAATTAGATTGTTGGCAATGTGGGATAAGGAGATCTCAGAATTAAATATCTTAGGGTTGCCGATTAGGCAGGTGATCACCATTCTAAATTAAACATGAAGAATGCGACGTGACCAAATCACATCTAAATCCCTCGCTACTCCTTACGTTTGTCATTGAGCAAAGTACACACGCACACACAAATTCCGTACACTTTTACAAACACACTAAATAGAATAATGAAATTTAACAGCAGAACGAGATAATAAAACAAAAACCAAAAATAATAAAATAAGTTAACAAAAGCAATGTTGTAAATAAAGGCCACGAGTCACACCAAAATAAAGCTTTATACATTAATAAAGTATATATATTATATATATATAATAGGAATATATTGATATATATATATTGAATTATTATATAATATATATTTATATTATATATAATATGTAACTAAGTGGATTGAATATTAAAACATAGAATTAAATACACTCCCACCCGGGCAACCTACCATTAAAAGATGAGTGTATAGGAAATAGTGATGTTATTCTTCTATTAAACATTCTTTTTATATTTGTTTACAGCATTTTTATAGATATTTTTATTGTGATATATATGAATAGATTTTGTCATTGACAGTTCAAGCATATTTTCGTGAACGCTTGCATCCAAATATCTGTATAATTTTATTGATTAGACAATGTACTATGGCAAAGTGCTGGGTATAATGAGAATGCCATGGTGGTTTTCGTTACTAGATTCTTTTCGACGTTCTTTTAATTTCTTATGTCTTATTTATCTTCATGATCAATCAACAGTAGGACTGGAAAAAACTGAATACATTATAAAAACATTATACAGATAACACCTTTAATTTATTACAAAATAAAAATCCAGATTTTAGAGTGGCCAGACGACAATGCCCACTGAGGCGCGACCTACGGCTCTGATGTCGTGCCGAACTGCGTCTTCTTTCCTTGGGCATCAGATATCGGCCCACGGAGGGAAAATACTCTTATTGGTGTTTCATTTTAAATAATATTAACAAAAAGAATTAAACATTTTGGGTGAGTTAGAAGATGGAAGCGATTTGACGGCGTACTAATATACATGATCTGTGAGCTTTTTCTCCTCGCATATATGCCTTTCATTTACAATAAAGAATTATAAATACATTGTTTTATCTATTACTAGGCTACTAGCCTTTAACTAGGGCATCCCCTGCTAATCAAGAACACCAGCCTCTATCTATACAACGATACATAGTTCTATTTTTTAAATATAACGTTCGAGAGAAAACATTCGTAGAATTTTCTTCATTTTTAATACTCTTACCATGTAAGCCTACCCACTCGCGATGACGTCAGATGACTAAAGGAGTTCAGTAGTTCTCACCCTTGTATTGGTATGATAAATTTTATAAACTACTGCAGTTTGAATTCTCAAGAGTATATAACAACTCCGCACCATAAGCGTCATAAAAATAATTTTAACAACTAGACTCTACTAAAAACATGACATAAGTATATTAAACTAATTTATAATTACCATATATTTTTTTTATATTAGAAGAACCGAAATCCCTAATCTAAATATTGATACTTAACTAATAAAATACAATGATTTTTAAAATGGAGATTCAGCATTACTTTAAACCCCTCGATCAAGTTGCACAGATTATAATTAATATAAATTATCCAAATCAATTTTACAATTTTTTTCTAAAAAAGAGATTTTCTTTTTTTTTTTTTCTACGGAACCTAACAAGCCGGTACAAGCACTTTTTCTACTCTGTTGTTCCACTTCTTTCCCTACCCGATTGGTGTTAAGCAGTACCAACAAGCTGAGGAGACCACTTCTTACCTGTTGTAATCACCAGTTTTATTTATATATACCCAGATCTTCTATTATTATATAACCAAAAAGAAAGACAGTCTATATGATTAGTCCATCATTTGAAAAGCAATATGTTCCGCCGTATTTAATATTATTTTAATTTACTTTTAACTATAACAAATAATTATTGAGATTATTTGCACTTACAAAATATACTTTCGATGCTGAAAATAAACCATATGGGAGCATTTAGAGACTTCTCCGATCGTCCTCAAGAGCAGTGGCGGTCCTTAGCAGCCAGGCAAATTTTCTTGGTTATTTTACTTTTCCCAATTTATTAGCCTCGCATTCATAGAGCTTATGTATTTTTTTCGTTTTTTCTTTTTAAGTATTCATTTTTTTTTAGAGAAAGCGTTTTCTTCCTTGCTTTTGGCGGGTCTCAATGGTGGGGAGTTTTCGTTTCTCTACCCATCCCCCATATAATAGCAGGACAAAGCTTTCTATCGGCCTTCATTGGAATCTTTTTTTTTGTTTTGTTTCTTGAAATTCTTTGGATTTTCTGTTAATGACATGTTTTTGGCTCTGCTTTTATGCCTGGTAAACGAACTTTTTATTTTTCTTTAAAAAAAGAAAATTTCTTACGTTCATACTTATTCATTTATCCATTTTCTATCTCTGTACTACTATACTCATTTTTGTTTTTTTTTTTTTTACTTCACTTGTGAAAAAAGGATAGAACTTTTTAACCCTCACGAGAGGATAATTTTTATGAAGTATCGTTATCATGTATATTTTTTATCAGAAGGTTGATATTTGCAAGTCACTAATCTGGGGGCTCCACATATGTACATCGTAACGCGAGGAATGATGAATCTTAATTAATTAACATGAATTAAATCACTCACCTCGGGTACACGATTATAAGAGGAAGGGATATAGAAATAGTTGATGTATTTCTTTATTAACATTCTTTTTATATTAGTGCTTTTTAACATGATAGTAAAATTTTATATAAAACACTTTTTATAAATAAATAGAGCGATCTTCATTGACAGTTCAAGCATTTTACGTGACGCTTGATCCAAATTTCTATACATTTTATTTGTTAGACGATTCGCAAAGTGAGAGTATATTAGAATGCCATGCCATTACTAGATCTACTCACTCTTTCTACTTTTTTATATCTTCTTATTTCACTGATGATCAACTACGTATCAAATGACACTTAAAGAGATCTTCATTTATAAGAACATTTATGAATAATCTAAACTTAATTTGATTACAAAATTAGATTTTGTCGTGACGGACAATCCGACCGCGCTTGCTCTCTGATTCGATGGCCGAATGGGTCTTTCTCTCTCTTGGCTTCAGATATCGCCGGGAGGAGAAAAGTTCTGATTTTGTTTCAATTTTAATAATTAACAAAAAGAATAAAACAGTTGTGTGGTCTAGAGATGGAAGCATTTACGAACATAATAATACGACTGTGAGTTTGTTTCTCTTCCAGAATATACCTTTTCAATTTCAATAAAGATTTAAAGCTGTTTTATTAGTACTAGGCTTCATAGCCTTACGTACATATATATAACTCTATATATAATATTTATAATTATTATAATATATATACAGTATATTATAGATTTGTATAGAATAATCCACATATAATTTAAATAAAATAATTAAAAGAGACTATTTGTCTATATATATCGATTTATACAGTCGCATCCGAAGAGCAGCATGAACTAAAAACCTATAACAGCTACAAGAAAATAAACAAACATGTTATTAAGCATTTTTTTTATCATGTTATTTAAAAAATAAAAATAAAATACGCTTTTGAAAATTTAAAATTGTTACAAATATTGAAAGGCGTATGTAGCATGTTTTGAGAATTACGAGTACCGAAAATCGAGAAGCGCGCAAATTGCCATGTTGATTTTTTTAACTACCCACGGTAATCTAAAGATAACAAGTCGGGCGTTCTCGGGATCCACGGGACACGGGGACTTCGTCCCCCCTCTCTCCGTCGGCTCGAACCCTAAAAAAAGGATATAAAAACAGAAACTCCATTTGACTCTCAATTCAAAAGTAAATAAATACTATTTTGTACTTGATCCAAATCGGATTACGCTTACTGCTTACAAGATTCTTTTTATCGTATGCGTGTATTAAGATAATAAATTTAGAAAAATTAAAAAAACTGAGTTTATCCAAAATCACTTGTGGTATGCAAATTTCTGACTTTATTTTCTGTAAAGTTATCAGTTTTCTATACATTGCAACTATTACTGGCATATATTATATATAATATATATAATTCTTTATTATATTATATATATCAAATATAATACGTATATATATATATAATATATATAAGATATATAGTAATAGTATTTTATTTATATGTATATTCTATAGTAATATATTACATATAGACTATCTATACTAATACCGATATAAGTTATATATACTATACGTATATATATAAACTAAAAAGGAAATGTTATTAGTCTGGGTCTAAGTTATTCATTACCGGTCCAGTGTTCATTCGAGAGAACTTGGACAAGTTACGACGACCGGGGGTTAATTTTAACTAGGACCGGAAATTTATACTACAGTTGCCTATTGTAGTGATTTTTGGGTACTCAAACACTGTATTAATTATCTGGAAAGTTTTAGAATTTTGGCTGATAACATTTCAAATATCCACAGGTTGCAGATAAGATCTGGTTGTAGATTTCAATGCTTTGAAATGGGAAAATACTTTATAATGTTAATTGAAAAAATAAATCATATCCCCTCTAAGAAATATAAGAGATGATCAAGTTACTATAAAATTAATAAATTAGTGCATGAGGTGTGGTCCATCTGCTAAAGCTTTCTCAATAAATCATATCTAAAGAAGTCTCATTCAAAAACAGTGAGTGGAATAGCCTACATTAAGTCTTTTGAATATAATGATTTTAAAAAGTATGAACAATTTGCTAAACAGTTTCATTTTTTTACAAAGTTATAATGAAATAACCTAAGAGAAATAATGAAAAGGATTTAAATTTCTTTAGGTAAATTTAATATTCATTTCGTTTAAAGCTATTAAAACAAATTACAAATATTGTATTGAAAGTATTCAAATTTAAAAACGCGCACACGCTCATCACACACACTGCCACATATATTATATATATTTTTATATTTATAATATAATAAATAGCCTGTTATATATATTATATATATATTATTATATTAATATATATTATATATTACTATATATATATATAATATATTATAGTATATTAGATATAATTTATTTATTATATATAATAATCCTAACAAATACAATGCTTATAATAAAAATAAATTTTTTTGCTAGATTGCGTTGCAACAGAGGAGAATTTTCAGATTTTACTCTTTAGATGATTAAGGAAAGTTGTTTGAATCACTTTCCTGAACATCATAGATTATTACGCATGCTATTTCCCTTCAGGGCGAGAAATAGTTTAATCTCTACTTCTGGATTTCTGAAGGTTATCTGATTCTGAGTTGGATGAATATTTGAAAGACTATTATTTTATAGGGATAGTTTGTGGATCATACAGCTCAGGTGGTAGTTAGCACCCCTCATATATAGCGGTTAGTATTTGCAATATATTACCAATAATTATTTATTCGTTGAAATAATGAGGCTGTAAATCAATATATGGATCTTTATTACTGCATAACTGCGACAACAGTGTGTTATTTAACGTAAATCTAGCATCTGACGGACGAGATCCAGACCGTCTGTCTGGCCCATCCAGCAGCATAAGAGAGCACCCACTTCAACTGGTTTACCTATTTGGTGGATTGATAACGATAGAGGTGTTATCTGAGAAGAAATGTATTTTTTGTCTGTATTATTACCATAGGTATTTGCTTTACCATAAACATTTTGACCCATAGATGAATTCGGTATTTGATTATTTACATTTTGATAATGAAATAATTCTAATCAGGAAGTTAAAGAAGGTGCAAAAAGTTTGTAGAAACATCATCATACGTCTGTTGGTCAATTTCGGCTCTTTGTTTATTAACTTTTTAATATCCACATTCAACAGCGAAATAGAAACACCACCTGGAGGGGTAACATTATATGGCTCTTGACGTTGATTATGCCCAACCGTGGTATTATTTAATTGTTTAGGTGTAACTTCTGACGAAGAATTTAAATTTCTCGGTTTTCTTACACACTGTGTTATTCTGAGAGACAAAAACATTAAGAGGTTGAGGGTGCCACAAACTTGGTTATCTTTCAAGATTAGCCTCTTCCTCCTTATTTGCCTTAGTACGTCTTTTTTGAAGCCAAATCATGATTATGTTGTCATGTATATTCATCTTACCGGAGTTGCATTCGTCTTAGTTTCAATCATATCTTTATATGCTCTTTATTTACCAATCCTAGTTTAGCACCTAGTAGTATACCTATAGCTTTATTATTTGTCATCTTGTAATATCTTACCGAAACATTCATCGAGGATCTTGGGGCAAAATCTATATTCATTGATTGAGCACGTTCAGGAATAATATCTACATCTAACACATTTCGAAAACATCTTTCACGATTGAAACAAAATTCTAACTGTCTTTTGCCTCCTAACATACGAAATAAGAAAGCACCAACACTTGTGAGATATATGATTAATGATTGATATACTATAGTTCTGTCTGATGACTTAAACTCATTAGTTAGAGTATTTGTAGATATGTATAAATGAGTGGAGGCATTGAGCAAAGAATTAGTTAAATAAGATCTACTATAATGAGCAGATTGGAGTCGATGATCCAATGTTCCTCTGTCTATATAAGCTGGGATCTAGAATTAAGCTAGAATCCATCTTAATATTATCAATTAGGATAGTAAGTTGATTATTGATAACAGGCAAGTAAGTTTTCAATCTCGAAGTAGATACCCAAACCTTAAGTGTTATCAATCTCTTAATCGCGCAAGGTCCCAACACTCCTTTAATGATGAATTTTCACCTTATTGCGCTCATCCCCATTACAATATGATCTATAATTACTCTAGATTTGACATAGTGAGTCATTAATGGACTTGAGTTTCCATCTAGTTACTAAAATATTCAAAGATGCTGAGAATATGAGGAGAGTAAGGGTATTTGTTCTCCTGAAGGAGTGTTACACCGTCTGTATTTCTTTCCCCCCTCCATCTTCGCTTAGATCTCAAAGCGATTTCATGAAGAAATATGTTTATGTATAACGGACATCAAATTATCCTAATATTTTTTCTATTTAATATCTAATTTTATCTTAAATTATCTTTCATTGACCTCTTAATCTTTTGAATGCCGCTTTCATCGCCTGGTTCTAGTCTGGTAAAAGTACTGGTATTAGTTAATCTAGTAGCCAGATTGTCAGCTATTCCAACATTCGAGCACCTGTATAATTCTGAATTCCATCTGGCAAAGAAAGATGATGCTGCCCACAACTTATCAATAAACATGTCTCAACTCTGGTGATGAATAGTCTAACCTTTTTATTTCAGGATTAGTCACATTTTCTGTTAAATAATTAGTTGCTGCATCTCTAATCCAACGTTTTGGTGGAGACATGTGTGATAGGTTCAATGCATGAGGATTTTCCAATAATGATTGACTATCACGATTTGATGATATTTTTACATTCAAGAGCCTTGAAATATCATAGTTGATAGGAGAACATATTTTGCATGTCTTTCCTTTCAATGCTTGATAAGGGCTACATGATAGGTAACTTGGTCCTCAAAGTGGCTGATCCCACTCAAACGACTCATCCCATCCAAGCAATGATAATGTAACAACATACTTACATTAGAAGAGAGGAATTGTGCCAAATAGAATTCTAAATAAAAATTTCGACATGAATGAAAATTTTCAGACTAGAAGTGGGAACTGCGCTGTCGAAATTGATCAGGCATGCCTCATGCTTCAACGAACCACAATCATTCATCACCTTAAAGACTCGTTTCATCCGGAAAGCTCTATTTCTTCTGCCGTTTTTCATTTCGGAACCTCTATAAAATTGCGCTTCTCCAATGAAATAATGCTGATAAACATTTTCTCAGGTTCAAAAGAAAAAAGCGAGTTTCGTTCAAGTAGACTTCTAATCCCTTTAAGTAAGATATCACATAATTAGGATTACCATTGTCTGATGGGACTTCCAAACAAATCCCTTGATTGTCTCCTTGACCCAAAATTGTCACGGTGTAATTATATTTAAAAGCGTGAGCTAAAATGGCGTTAATTGTGTATATAGTCCATCCTTTCTGCCTCATTCCCTCGAAGCCACCTCTATGAAATTTGTGACCTCTTCTTTCATTAATGGGTTCACTTGTGAAATCTAAGAATGAACATAATCTCTGTTGACAAGTCACAAGTGATTGAGAATAAATCTTGTGAGTGCGTTGAAACAAGAACTTCTTATCAAAATATTCATCAAAACCGCAATGGGAATACATTTCTCATATCGAAACCTGTTTATTCCACTGGAAAGTCTAATTAATAAATACTATAGCTTATTATTTTTTTATATTATGGAATGGTGAAAAATGTGCTACTCTATATATCTATATCGATTCCTGTGGAATGACCATTGTCTGAGAATCATTTCGGAAGAATAGTATCGCTGGTTTCTCAGTTCACTGTGTATTACCCTTACAAAAAAGTTTGCGTTCCAAATAACATCCTTCGAATCTTTTCTTCCTAATTCTATGGTTTCAAGCACAAAGTGGGATTCTTCAAAGGATAGTTCTATCAAGGTGTGAAAAAATAACTTTTGATGTAATATCTAGCTTAAATGATATCTATCAATACCCAGGTTGAATATCTTTATCTCCTTATGATTCAAACCCCGTTATGCACGCAGTAATATACTGGCCTCATTCCCAACAGAATAGTGGTCAATGATTAAGTATCTCAATACACTCAGATTCATGTCATAGTCTGTTCATTACATTGATTTCCATATCCCGTCGATAATTCTTTTGAGATCATGGTTTTTGTGTTCTTTGTAAGTAAAGTGAAAGATGGAGATAAGAATAGACCGAATTTTTAACTTATTTAACATTTGCATACCTTTACAGTACACTTACATCATACTTGTGCAATCTATAAGTTTTATTATAATTACGATGCCATTAATCATTTTACCACTTAAAGTTACTTCAAGCATTAAAAAAAAAAACACTTTTCCAATATTTCAATCACTGGCTCTTACGTTATTCAAACAATTTATAAGAATCTTTCAGACGTGGTAAGTTCATTTATAAGGTAATCAATCACAATGACGTTAATAATTGAAGAAGAAATACGCCAAAGTTAGATTGTCTCAATTCTTCAAGATCACAATCGGTGTTTGACATGAAGCCCATTAACTCTACGGAGTAAAAATTATATCATGAACTGTGCTCTTATTACATCCTAAGCTTTTTTCTTTGTCTTATTGTATATCTTACGAAACATTCACGATGATCTTAGAAGAAATCTATTTTCTTATTGAGACGTTCAGAAGATATCTCTACATCTAAGATTTTGCGTTAAACTCCTTCACATGAAACTAATTCTAACTATGTCATTCCTCCTAATAGAAATAGAAAGCCACTACACAGTGAAGAAATCATATGATTACTATTGACATATACTATGTTCCTGTTCTGACGAACTTAAAACTCATATCCATCCCTTCTCTTCTGATTTTATGAGGCACGAAGAAAACCCAACGACCATAAGTTTCAACCTACTATGCAATTTTTCTCTAAGAAAGAATCATTTCATCATAAAATTCGACATTTACAAAACACTATTCAAAA
The DNA here is from genome assembly GCA_015478945.1 of Trachelipus rathkii. Lineage (NCBI taxonomy): Eukaryota > Metazoa > Arthropoda > Malacostraca > Isopoda > Trachelipodidae > Trachelipus > Trachelipus rathkii. Next base: position 127,391 of record JABUQX010068567.1, on the reverse strand, counting down.
TAATTTAAGGAATGATAGCTATAGGTATTTAATCTTATATACGCTACCTTCAACTGAACTAAAGGTGGTAGGATCAATACCAGTTGTATAATTATCGAATGACAATATATAAATATATAAATTATGAAATATAAAGCATAAATTGTTTCATGCTCAATCATTTATTTTATAATTGCACTTAGAATTTATTTTAAAAATACCTTAAACTATAAAAATCGAAAAATAACAAAATATTAACAATTTAAAATAATGCTATTACTAATTTTTAAATTACTTCTTCTTAAAAATTGTAGTTTTCCAGGTAGCTCTTCTTCCGTTATAAAAAGATTTCAGCAGGTAGTGACCCTAGTCAGAGGGTCTTATCGGTAGCCTTGTCATACATGAACACTTATAATTAATGTCATCTCAAAAGCTGCTTGCCGAAGTGAAACAAAGAACTAAATTTCTTTTCGTTAAAATTTGACACATTTTAACTAGAAATATAATAACTCTAGTATTTCAAATTTGTATATCTTACTTTTTTATTTTGCTTATTCTTTTTTAATTTTCTCCCATTTTAAAGGGTTTGTTTATAGAGATGACCCTGGTCAAAACGACCATAAGGTCGCCCCTTCCATTATTCCACATCCCTCTATGCGAATATATTCTTTAGGAGAGCATGCTCATTCTTAATCCCATTTTAACTCCATTAAAGCTAGTACAATCCGCACACGGGAGCCTCAGTATGCTTCCGCAAGATCTTTTCTTATTACTCAGTGTTACATACCACTATCCAGATCATTAGTCTTATACCCATTCTTCTTATTCGGCTTCAACTTTGGAATATTTCAAATTCTATTTCCCGTATCATAAGCACCAAGTTATTGTCGAATGAATTCCCCCAACACCCCCTTTCTTAATTTTTTTTTAAATACTAGCATTTATGTTCCCTTTATCTTCACCGACTAGTTCAGGCATCGATCGGTGTACTGCTATATCGTGGATCAGCCAAAATCATACAATATAACGCGACTCTTCATTTCTCTATTTCTGAGGTTATGCTCCCAGTACTCCTTATTCAGTCTGAATATATACTCTGGCACCATTGAAAGATATAGAACATACAGACGTGTATCGTCCATTCTGAATATACAGACGACAAAATCGACAGAGCACACGAAAACCATCATACATCCCTAGACTGTAGAGAACGGATTCGGGTCGCCTGCTACATACTCTTCATCTTCATGAATCCGCTAAGATGAGACAAGAGATTCCGGTCATGCTCACTACTCTACACACCCCCCTACTGTCCTTATTTATTTTTTGATGTGCTTCCTGTGCCATCTCTTGTTCGAAGAGTGCGATATTGCTCTTTACTATTTTTCCGCTTCAAATCTAGATCCTATGCTGAAATATTTCACATTTTCTCCATCAATGTATACTCCCCCAATATCTCAATATCTTGTCACTGGTTTAAAATGTTTTGTTCATGTTCTGAGTTTCTTTTAACTGTCCGTTCTTTGCATCCATAATTGATTACAATAGTTATATAATTATCAAGCTTGATGATAAGGGCTGTTTTAGCGATCTTACGTTGGTCCAAGTCACTCAAACATAAACAATTTATTCGAATTTTTTAAGCGTGTGTTTTAAAGTAGAATTCGTTCTACTATATCACATCATAATTACGTCAATTACGTCATATATATTACTGATAAAAATCGATCTTTTTAGTATATTTTTATAAAAATAGCATTACTCCATTTTTTTCAACTTTCTTAAGGGTTACCACTTCATCCGCAGGCCCGAACCTCGGTCCTAAGCGCAATTACGCTTGCAAACATTTATTCTCCGAAACCATTATCCATATTTTAACCACTATTTATATAATCAACTTTTTAAATAGTCACTATTCCACCGGCAGTCTAATTATAGTACGGGGAAGCTTTTTATAGATTAACTCCCAAGCTATCATTACACAGGATACCTTCTGCTCGTCTACTGTCATTCCAATTCCTTGTAATGAGTATGTCAGTCTCGCTATTAATTATCCTTCGGCTGTAAAGCATGTGGATTTCAATCTCCTATTGGGACGCATTCGTAGCTGCATTCACCGCATTTAATTTTTACTATATACTTTTTGTGAACGCATAACATGTCATCGTATATTTTTCTTCGTATTTCTAATGCACTTCAAATTCAACAATTTATTTTTCCCGTCTCTTTAAAGTGGGCAGCATCGAAAGTTTAATATTACTTGCAACAATTCTCATTCTTCACATCAAATTTCATTCACCCTATGTTTCTGATTTCTGTTCTTAAACTTTTGATTACATTCATCAGTTGGCAATCAGCACAACAAATTTTTTGATCATGAATAAGTTTTGACTTCTCAAAGGCCATAGCTTTGTTTGGTAGCAAATTTTATACCTTTTATATGATTTTGAATCTTTCTTACATTACGCATAGGTCTCTAACAAATTCTTTCAGTGTAAATTTTGAAAATTTTCAACATTGTATTCCAATCATCATTGGACTGTTGATTTTTTTTTCGGGGTTTCGGTAACTTCACAGGATAAATTATTATTATATTATACTATATTTATGATTATTATTATTATTATTACTATTATCATTATATATATATTATTTATTTAAATTAAAACTGTACACAAAATATTATATGCTAATCTTTTTTACTTATTATGTTATAATATAGTTTTACTATAATTATTAATTAATAAAATGATTAATATTAATAAAATAAATAATCTATAATAATTATGAATAATAATATAATATAAGTTATATATGAAATATAATAACAAATAAAGATTATAATATAAAAATAAAAAATATAGATTAATAATAAATAATAATGAATATAAATATAAATAATAATGCCGTGTTGCAAAATTAATCTCTTCCCCACATGTTACTTGAAATATTAATTCACCAAATTAACAGAATTACACCACAGTTTAACTTGAGGAATGTGCCATTATTAAGATCATGTTGTTTTTTATTTCTTTTTTTAATATATATTCTCCAGTGTACCAATACCAATGTTTTTAATCCTTCACCTGAGCAAAGTTCTAGCTTCGCTCTTGTAACCCAGTAGCTCCACATTGCTCGGTTTACTAGTATCCAAAGGAGGGAAGCCATTGATATTTACCATCAACTGGGCCGGTTCTTTGGCCGAGTCTCGGAGACTCATCCCTTCAGACGATGCGCTTACCCAGTTGCCCACGCCGCTTGCTAATAGAATCCAAGTTTCGCGCTGCCTCAAGGCAGATTTCATCTATCGTATCTGCTTACCAGATTGGAGCTTCTTACAAAGACTATGTGTTTTCACTATTAGTCCACTCTTCTTCTAATTAAGACACGCCGTCCACATCAACATTCAAAAACGTCCAGTCCGTCGCTTACCCACTCCTTTATATTCTTGTCCCTTTAATAGGCATTTTCTTGCCGCACTTCTCTATTTCTCGCGTCGGCGTATCAGACACTATAGTTGCGTCGATCACCCAGACGCGTCATCTCTTCTCCCAGACAACCAGTCAGTCTCTGACCCTTCCGATGTCGATTGTTGTTCACATCACTTGCCTCCACGTTGTGCAGCTTATGTCCAATACTTAACTTATAATTAATCCGTTCGTGCTCGCATGGTCCACGCGTGACACTCCTTGGAGAATGTGACCAGCCTACCTTTCCCGCATCCGAGATCACACGCGTTGTTCCACCCGGTAATACCTCCTCGTTGTTTCTTTCTCTAGTTTTCTAAATTGTGACGATTTTCACCCATCGATGAGCACCGATCTTTCATCAGTCGGTTCAATCAGAAACCCAGCCATTAACAGCCGACTTTTTGCCCACCGCCAGGCCAGCTCCATCCCAGTCATCACGTCACTTGTAGTCTATCTTCATCTTGAAATTGGAATTTTTATGCTCTGTGCTACTGACATATTCCTCTTTGGAGCAATCAGTTTTCGCTATATTAGTTTCGACTATGCAGTACACTTTCCATCGTCACCCCATATCCACCTCTGAGGAGGTTGTGGACAGGCTAGGGTTCGTGGGCAGGTGGAGAATTGTCCTCCATGGCAGCCTCACAGTCCTATCCAGTTTCTTAATTTTATGGAAATCTGTGTTTATTTATAAGCATGCAGGAATAAAGTGTTTTTCAACAAGTGGAGCTTCTGTTGTGGTTTCAAGCTCGCAGTGCGATCTTCCTCAACATCCATAACTTTTGTCTATTTCATAGAACCAAGAGGACCGAAGTCCACACCAAATTTGTACGCACTGTGTTGCCATAGAGGGAAATCGCTATCCTGAGCCGAAGACCTGTGTATCGGAAAAAGTTATCTTACTCCTTCCCGAGCCATTTTGGCAAATCGTAGCACATTTTGAATTCCAAGTTTTAAACAAATTGACGCTCGCATTCTGCCGCTTGTTGATGTTACGTTTGTAGTCCGTTCTCGTTGTTGCTACTATAGACTAAATCATTGCAAAGCAGTGTGGATGATCAAATTTTCATGGGCAAATCCACGTCTTGCAACTCTTCTTTACTCATAATCAACACCAAATTGACAAACTGGAGACAGTGGATCACCTGCAGCATCTTACCTTGCCTAACCCCACTCCCCCCCCCCCCCAGTCCCCCCCCCCCCCCCCCCCCCCCAATTTGAGTATTGTAGGATTGTACACATTGTCGTATATAATTAATAATTGGAAGCCAAGCCTGTCATTGTGAAAAAGTTTTAGATTAATAGGAATCAAAATCTTTTGGAAGTCAAACGTACTACTTCATCGCCTTTCGACCCGACCGTCGAAGATGGATTTAAGCAAAAATATGTTGTTGTCAAAGGGTATGATGAAGATCCTGATGATGATTATTATTGTTTAATTAATTTTCATTCTTTTTGCCAGAATACGGTGTAGTAGCCTGACCACCACCGGTAGTACGCAGATCGGGCGGAAGTCTCCCTGTTCTGTGGGATTAGATTTCTTGGGGATTAACGTTACTCTTCCTCTCATTAGCCCCTCTGGTTTATGGGCTAGAATTCCATTCACAATATTTAATAGATGTAATCGGTGGAAGTTCTTGATGTCGCTAATAGAGACACCATCTGTTCCTGTAGATGTCGAGTTAGGAGTTGCAGAAATGCTCCATTCTAGTTCTTCCATTGTTATCCAACCCCCAAGTTCTGCTATTGCGGAATCATGCCCACTCGCAGTATTGCCGGATGGTGTGAGTTGGGCAAGATAACGCCCAGAGAGTGCTTCATCTCACAAATTGGAGTCCGGGACAGCCCACAAAGTTCTGTGACAAAATTTAGTAAGAAACAGACATGTCACTTGTACTTGTTCCATACTTAAACCAAGTACGAAAACATTGTCTCCCGTCAAATTATTACTACGCCGCTTATTACTAATAAAAATACTTAAAATCCATTTCAAGACAAACAATTATTTTACATTCAAATTCCCTTTCAAACGCAATGAATTCGTTATACAGTATATTAGTTATTATTTAGCATTGTCATAATGATTATGTATTTGGTATTGCCAAGATCTATGTTAGTCGCTCATAATAAGTGACTTTTATTTATTTCTTTTCAGACCGTCACACACATTGTTTCTAAAACTTCTAATCTTCAGATTCTAGAAATGTTCACTCTTATTCGTTTTCACAGATGAAATACGCGTCTCTTTCAGCAACCAGAAAGGTCAGGGCTACTTTTCTTTTCTTCGTTCGAATCGTCAGTAACAAAAAAATTAAATTAATGAACTATTTTTATTTCTATTATTCGAGACTATATCTTAAAACTTGTAATTTTAAATAAATCGTATTTTAACAATATATTGATATTTTTTCCAGTTTTATTAAACAAACTTTAACTTTAAAATTATCAATGTTATTAACTTTTTTATTCCTTAACATATTGATAAACTAATATTCTCAAACAATTTGACTTTCTCATCATATTGATATTACCTCAATATGAATAGGTTTATTTATGTCTTTAATGAGTTCTATATAAATAATTTGATGCATGAAATACATACTATTAGTTCTAGTTTATATGCGTGGGGTCCTATCTTACTACAACACTTCAATGTATATTGTGTGCGTTTGGCTCAATCATATTGTCTGCTCACATTTCAATATCAACATTTCAGCTTTCGCATCTGACATAATTAGATTATCTGTACTAATCAACAGGTCTTTTAGACTTATGAGAACAAATCACCACAATCTCATGAATTCTCTTCTCAATATAATAAAATGCAATAGAATCAGGTTCAGGACTCTCTTAATCACTTCCTCCCTTTCACATAATTCAATGTTCTTCATCCTTCAAGATAGATCTAATAAGTGCTCAAGGGCATCCTGAACATTTGGGTGAAACGCATACTACAGTCTACATTTCATGTGGGCTCCAGCCTTCCTCCACGAAAGAAGCTTGAGCATCTAAATTCATTGTTTCTCCTACTGTCGCTTGGTCAAGAGTATCTCCTCCTATTGTCCTTCTTTGTTCAGATCACCTCTCGCTCCCTTGCGCTAAAAAAGATTTCTCGGCATATTGTTACGCTAATAGCAGCGACCAGTGATTTAAAATTTAAACAAATGGGTATTATGGTATTCTCTAAATTAAACGTATGTCGGCCAAATCTTAGAATTAATTTTAGTTGATAACGCTGGAAGGATGTACCGCTCCACTCATAGAATTTCTAAACTATATATAGTGTATATATATATATTAATGTGTATATTAGATAGTAAATCAGAGAATAGTACTACCTATATAATATTAGTTAATATATATAATAGGTGTATATATGTAGGATATATGTATTAGCATGATATATATAAGTGCTAGATACCAGAGTTCGTAGCCGACTACGTAAGAGAGTTTTGCACATTTTATAAGTTCTTGATAATCATACATTTGTTAGAGAAAATTATAGAAATATGTGGTATAGAGTCCGTAATGTACATTTGCCCAATTTGTATTAATGTTGCGTTACTCCCCCCTCAGGTTTGCATTCGTTGTATATTTGTCTTACTGCTGATTCACTCTAATATAAACAGCTCTTGCACGAGTTCCAAAATATTCAGAAGAAAATAGAAGCATTTAAAAACTGAGGTGATCTCGGGTAGAGCAACTAACATTTAGGCACATTAGCTGAATTGCTATGAAAATACTTGAGGTTGAACGAATGCGCGAGCACACAAATCAGAGTGAATGCATTGCTCGTCGCGGAGTCCGTCGAGTCGATCTGGATGGTCGAGAGTGACTGGACAATCTGGGGAGTTAGTAGGTTGACTGAAGCGCCAAATTGCGGCAGGATTCTGCCTGCTGATGCTATATACCGAATTGCTGAGTATTTGAGCTAGAATGGCCGAATGATAATATAAATCCTATACAAATGATTTCACTTTTCTAAGTGCTATTTCAGTTCGGCTAAAGTAGTTCACTTGCCAATAAATCTGATAGTTCAGCACAATTACTAATACTTCTAAGGTTAATAATAAAAATTATGTATTTGGATTAAAATATTCATTTACTATATTTGATAACTACTGAATGGCTGCGTGACCTACTTTATATGGTCTGTTACCAAGCCTGATGGTGGAGGACGGTGCCAACATGTGCGGAATTGGTCAGGAAGGCACCAATCTCCTCCTTCCGACTGCGCTACGATTCCCTAATGCTCCGCTGCCCGGCTCAGATCTTATAACTGTTCCCTCCAAGGAAACGTACTTTATTAGCTTATTATCGAGTTGCATACAGTTAAGACTCTCCCTTAACTCGTCATACACTGCTCCGACCAAATGCACTCCTCCAGTTATAGGACCACGATGACCCGTCCTGACTCGTTGAAAATCCGATCTAGATTTTAATCCGACTCTCTATAATAACAGTCGACCATATACTTCAAGTCAAGTATGATCTGCATTTGCAATCGCGACATATAGCTAGCCATTTATCGAATCATTAAAGATGCTTGTATAGATTATATTGTTCTAATAATTGTACACTTCCAATTTACTGTCGCTTTCATTTTGGGACTCAAAGCTTCTCGTGCTGAATAGGAGATCTTGAGCATAAATTCAATATAATGCCTCTAGCTCTGTCAGGATCTCTCCATAGCTTCCTTAATCAAGACCCTCTCATGTAATTTAAAATAAAAAAAAATTATTCCCTTATATTTAAAACAAACAAAATCGAAAAAAGGAAAAATAATGAAATCACATCTTCGCTCTTTCGCAATATTGAGGTAGAAAACAAATACTGCCAAAGGTTATACAAAAATAGGTTTAATAAAATTGCTGAACTAATAAGTAATTGCAACTCTTAATAATAATAACGGAAGCAGATATTAAATAGAATATAAATAGTCACGATCGTCTACACGTAATCGGGCTCTTTTACTGCACAAACTATGATGAATCGGGTCAAAAAGACAGGAATGCATTTTCCGTCCCGGGGCGTGCTGTATTAAAGAGAGAGAGAGAGAGAGAGAGACGAGAAGAGAGGAGAAGAGATGGAGATAGAGAGAGAGGGAGGAGAGATGTAGCAGATGTTAGGAGAAGGGATAGGATGAAGAAGAGGAAGTGAAGGATATTGAGCAGCAGCGAAGGGTGAGAGGACTGCTAGAGCAGGAAGAGAGAGGCGAAGAGAGAGAGAGACGAGAGAGATAGATAAGTGACTTTGATATACATACTTAAAACAAAGAAAAGGGAAGCACAACTTACCAATGAGGTGTAAGCATCGTCTGAATGATCCAGCATTTAATAGTGAAAGGTGACACATTGCTGGGTTTGTAAAGATTAGTAGTTCTCTCTCATGGGGAAGTTTTGTTGACCCCTTTGACTCGCGCTTCAGCAATAGGCTATTTGAAGTCGGATTGTGTTTCTGCCGACGACCACTTTGATAATGCAAATCCGATGAGTCACCTGATACATTGCAAACTCCGAAGAGTTAAACTTTAATTGTGCAACGCCGGTAAGGATGTTACTGATAAGTTGCAACTAGCGAATAAATTACTTGAATGAGTTGGTTGCAACGTCGAAGAGTTACTAGATATTGCAACTCTGAAGAGTAACTCTGCATAATGCATGCCACATCTATCCGAAGAGTTAACTTGATAATGCAGTCACTGCACGAAAGAGTTAGCTGGATATGAGTATGCTCCGGACCAGCTTACTTGAGAGTTGCAACTCTGAGAGTTACTTGATAGTGTGCATTACACTGCGAAGAGTGACTTGAATTAGTTTGCAACTTCGAGAAAGAGTAGTACGCTTGAACTAGTATGCAATGTCTCCCGTAAGTTACTTGATAGCCATCCGGCCGAAGCTCCTCTATATTGCAAGTTAGTAAGGCATAGATCATAGGTCTGTCGTGTGTCAACTGTCTAAGACAGGAAGTTTGTCCGCTTGTTATCTCTTCGCGCTGTAGAGCGTTAACGGTAAATTAAGTCTTCGTGGGACTAATGTCTGTAGCGAACGAGTTACGCTTGGAATAAGGGTAAAAGATGGTATTGCAGTAGATGCTTTCGGGCTGACTTAAATACTAGAAGGAACATTGAAGTTCTCCGGCTGGGTGTAGTATCACTGTCGAGGAAACAGTACTGCTACTTTTGTTATGATAATCAGACGAACGACTGATTATCAATCGATGCCTAAGTTATAAATCAACGATCCGATATCGAATATGATGTGCTAAGCTAACTAATAAATTCGTAACAATGTTCAACACGGTTTATAGTGTGCAGTTAGAGTAATTTTGAACATATAGTAGATAATGACATACATAAGTGGCAGATAGTGAAATGCAACGTGTTCTGCTTATGAATTCGAGTATTATTGATGTGGTTACGTCATAGTTAAGGATGATATACCTCGAGGTATCTCTCAGCCTGAAAAAAATTCTGGACTAAGTTTTAAAATTTAGGAGAGAGTATTAAATATTGAAATCGAGAGTCACACAATAGTCTAAATGGAAATTTGAACTTGCTTGTGGCTAAAGGAGCTTGTCCAATTACATTGTAGATTTGGAAGAGGTATAATCGGGGAGTGAAGATATCTGACGTTGATGCCATTAGATTGAATTATCAACGGAGGAGTAGCTTCATACCTTCGGGGAATAAAGCCTGTGTGCATAAATAAGTAAACGTTTCGAATCCATATGAGGTCAATACTCATGAAGTGTAAATCAAAGACGAAATCTAAGCTTGTTAAGCAGGTGTACCGCGGAGCACAGAGTTCACACCGAACGGAACCTATGCACCCAGAGTCAAATCACTCGCTAGGCAGTCTCAAGAGGCTACTAGTGTACGGAACGATGCGGACTAATTGCTAACGTAGTAGAATAGAAGACTGCGATAACCAAATGTGGATAATAATGAAACGATCACAAAATTTGCGCTCCAATTCCGTATGATGAATTCGTACAGGCTAGAATCTAGAAGTTTGGTACAAATTGTACTGTCAAGGCTTGTATATTAGTACACTATACCTTTTCTAATATCTCTCTACACGTAACCTCAGCGTGAAGCTTGACTTATCCGGATGGAAAAATGTAAGGTTAGGCGTACTGATATTGGATGCTTAAAAGTAACTGTGAGGATACTCGGAGAATGGGAAAAAGTAACTTGACCGCTACCGTGAAATGAAAGGTTACTTTGAGGTACTGCGATAAGTACAAAAGTAGTACTTGCAGCTACTGAAATGAATGAACAGGGAACTAAATAGCTTTACGCACTTTTATTATTGAGAAGCTCGGAAGATGGATAGCTAAATATTCCCTTTCCCCCAAAGATTTGTTGATTTAAAGCTTCAAAAGCGTAGTTAGTTAATCAGTTTTTTCGAAAACGCGTGGGCGGGATGGCTCCGTCTCTTTGCGACGGGAGTCAATGAAAAACGGTAAACGCGAGTGTAGCTCTTACTAAAAGAATATATTAGGAAATTAAATGAACAATTAGAAATTAAGTTTGATTTGAATGTATGAACAATTATCAGCTCAAGTTTACCAAAAAATATACTCAGTCCACGTCTCGGTTCCGATTATCAAGACACTCTCTGTTGAGGGAATTGATAGAAGTTCTTCCGAATTGGCTTGAATCACGGAATGCTTGATGGCTGATATTCAAAGGATATCATGTGAAGCATCTAGCAAATTTGAAAGATGAACGAAATCCTCGGGATGTCAAAAAAATTGGAAGATACGAAACAAAAACTTCCAAAATGCTAAAGTTCTGCAGAGTAAACAAACAGTTTCCACGCAAATATAGAAAGACTGACGAAACAGAAAGATGTGAATAAAGTGGTAAAAGAAAAGCTAAGTTATTTTCAATAATGATACAACAGCATACACGAAATAATAGAAAAGTATTGCCTTCAAATAAAAAAATTACAAGCAAGGATAAAGAGAAAATGAAAGATAAAAATAATGACTTCTAATCAAACAATATTAAAAATTTCATGAAGAGAAAAAAATCTTATTATTAAAGATATTAAAAAAAAATTAAAACGCTATAAAAGGAAAATAATTGAAAAATTACATATGCTCTTTCGCAGATACTTGAGGTAAACAAAATACTGCAAGTTGACTACAAACAATAGTTTCCTAATTATATAATTGCTGACAATAATCAGGTAAAGTCTCCCATCTAATAGTATATTAAACGAAGAGCGATTAAATAAATAGAGTAGAATAGTCAACATCTCTACACGACGGATAATGGGCTTCGTTTTTCTGCAACAACGCTATGATGAGTAGGGTCAAAAAGCAGCGACTCCCATCCGTCCCGGCGTTCTGTATCGTCGCAAAGAAAAGAAGAGAGAGAGATAGTGAATGGAGGACAAAATATGTACTTATAAACAAAGAAAATGGAGCACACTTACCATGGAGTAAAGATGGTGAGATTATTCGCTCATTATTGAAGGTGAGCCCCAGAACCAACTCGCGGTGTTTGAAAGTGATTATTTCCTCTCTCATCTCGGGGAAGTTTGCGAAGTTTTGACACACCCTTGCTCCCAATCGCTCAGCAAACTGGTAGTTGAGAGATCGATTTGTGTCTGCCGAAGACCCCAAACCCAACTTGATAAATCTGCAACCCCGAAGAGTTACCTGATAATGCCACTTACGTAAACGAGTATACTTGATAGATTGTAACTACCGAAAGTAACTTGATATTGTAATTCGCGAAGAGTTCACTGATGATAGCAACTCGCGAAAGGTAACCTGATAATTGTCAAAACTCCGAAAGAGTATCGGATAGTTTCAACTCCGAAGCAAGTTAACATTGATTAAGTGCAAACGATGTCCGAAGATTACTGAATATTGTCAACTGCCGAAGAGTTACTTGATAGTTGCATGATACTCCGAAGGAGTTGTATGCTATGATCTAGTGTGCAGAACTTCCGAAGAGTTACTCTGATAGTTGCAAACTCCGGAACGGATTGAGGGTAACTGATAAGGAAACTAGCTGCGGAAGAGTAACTTGATAAGAGGTAAATACGATAGATGTACTTATGAAAAAGTGTATGATATTGGCGTCGTGAATTAGTAGCTGACGTCTTCAGCTGTGTAAATACGACTAGTCTATTTTTATAAATCAAAGAAAGAAAAACCATATATTAGAGCGAGCGATCTAGAATTGTCAATCTATAAGGGGAAATCGCCGGATGGCGTATTAATATGTGATAATTGACGATAGAAAATCTAAGATATTAAGTAACTTCCTTTGTTTTTGAATCGAATCGCGTGTTTGCGAATATTGCTGAGAGGTAATAATGATAGCCTGACTATGCGAGCTACATCAGCTTTAAAACTACACTGAATTAAAATATATGATTACAGAATGTTAAATTATCGTTCTGAAGCACCAGATCTAGTATTGTCTTAAAAGACCTTGATTAGTACATATATAGTGCTAATTCGACATGCAGAATGAGATATGGTCAAAATGGTACAGATTCAACTATAATAGGAATTGAACTCGATGACTCGAGCAAATATACTTACAAGACTGCGGACATTAAAGCATATACTGAAAAACCGGAACACAGAGACATTAAAAAACAATGCTCTATCTACTCCACTAGCTACGTTATAAGAGATACTACGGTACTATGATCGTCGGACTCAATAGCCTGATCTTATTAGTAAACTGAGCGTATCTTGCAGGATAAGCCTATAATTATGTTGACCGGCAAAGAATCGAGTAAAGGCTGAACTGATTGATGAAAATTTCGTGAAACCAACTCTGTCCCATTATCCGTAAGGATTCGGGATGGATTTCAATTCCTACACTTGAAAATGTTTTTAAACGTAACTGTAACTCAGTAGCTGATCCGGACTAAAGAAAGATGTTACAAATAGTCGTGGGACCTAAGAGTTCGATCTGCGGAATGAAGGTAACCGTTTGAGTTATAGACTTAGGAGTATGACAAGGTGAACTCTGCAGCGTACCTGAAGTGAAAGGCACACTTGAGGCTAGCTCGAATTATGAATATGTTAACTTTGAGTAAATGCTAGTAGCGGCTACGCGAATTGCATAGCCAAAGCTGAGGCTTTTTGTAACTAAAAATGAGCTAGCAAGAGTTTTATGTATTATGAAAAGTCACGAGAAATGGAAGCAAGATTTTCACCTTTCCCAAATGAAGTTGTAGTATTATTCGGAAAAAGCTTAGTTGGTGTTGAGCCAGTTTTAAAATATATATATTAATTTAATGTATAACAGCCAATGCGCTAGCCGTGAACTGTGCTAAATAATACCAGTCGTACGCAATAACTTAGGAATTGAATGTGATTTAGTGATTAGTGAAATCATGCTACCTGCTTCACTTGAGTTTTTACTATAATAAAGTAGGTACTAATAATGATGTAATAAGTAGTATGTAATAGGTACTATCACATATATTTATTAGGTACCTAGCGTATAAGGATATAATGATATAAGGAGTATTCGCCTATGACTAGGTATGGTCTATATATATAGTATACATATATAAATTATATCAGTGTTGACATATGAGAAACCAATAGTAGGCTATACGTAGTAACGAAAGCAGCCTAAAGTATACCAAACCAATAATAAGCTTGCCATCACCAAGCGATGACCTTTCTGAATTTCGTGAGATGTTGTGAAGAATTCTACTTAGTGAACTCTATTAATGACCTTATCAACCGCAGAAGAACATACTACTATTCAGATTATCTCTAGGTATAGCCACAGAAGGATCTATTCTACATATATACCGACCTCAATATATTGTATAGCTAACTATACTGATTAATAAAGCTTAAGCCACACCGAACACTCTCTGAATAATCGTAACCGACCTAAGCTGAGGCTATACGCGCCTTGCGTTGCACCGTGGCCAGACTATCAGTGCGCACCAGACTAGCTCTACGAAGGAGGGTAAGATTACCGGGCGATATAGAAGATAAAGGCAGGGAAGAGGGCTAGCCATTAAGAGGGCAGACTGGATATCTAATACACATAGAGGAGTAGTTAAAGAGTGATAAAGATAAAGGAATTGATTACATGGCACAAACATGACAGCACCAAACGACTCTGCTATCCACCAGCCACCATAAGTCGTTCTGTCACCACATCAAGTGCATCTACTTCGCTCCCAGTTGTAGCTTGTAGACCTCTCGATGGGATCCATCCTCGTTGCGCTGTTGACCACCAAACCTTAGCATCAGCCGTCCCAGTAATGATTTCCCGAAACTCCAACACCTACTTCATGATCGTCGCACGCCACATCAATGCTTATACCGATTTCTAACGTCAGTGCTCAGCACTGCAAACCGTGGAATGCAACCGTCGATAACGTCCCTATGCTTCATCTTGACACGACACAGGGACTCAATGCGTGCCGGTCTGAGGACTAGATCGCCCAACATCCACTAACTTCCCATACCACATAGCTGAAGCTTGATAGCCTCGAGCTACCGCGCCGAAGAATACCGCTAAGCACGAGCACTGACGGAGCTGGATCCAGAGGATTGGCAACACTTCCAAACCTTTACTCTACGATCACGCATTCACGACGACACACTCACGCATATGACTGCTGAGAATAGTACATAGATCCGATGGATGGACAATTCGGAGACTATACCGAGCATGAGCCTAACTATTCTTAAAGCGAACACAATGATTTCTTTTAGACGCTTTCTTAGTCCACCATCTTCTATCACTAATCACTCGTCGTCAGTCGTCTCTCTATACAGAAAAGTGGAAGCTAGGCTCCAGAACATTTTTCTTTCCAATTCCATAGTAAGTTATTCGTACCACGTTCTATCTATATGAAATTCTGATCACACTAACCGGGCTACGATACGTGTTCATTAGACCGTGTCTTATAACCTACTATTTACTAGCTTGGTTCGTTGTTCTCCTGTGTCTGGCTTTTGGAACCATGGTCATCCACAACCGCTGACATTCATCTTGTCAATCAACCTTACGGGTTCTATTCTGGTCCCGTATTCTGTGGCCTGGGGCTGGCGGACAAGCGAGCTCATTCATAGTACCACTTACGCCACACCACAAATCCCTTCGGCACCTTCAACCCCTCCCCCTTGACCTCTTGACTTACGGGCCTCCCTCCAAACGCGTGCAGACAACGAATTACAGCAACTCTAATCCTGATCCTGTCAATCCATTTGTTTCTCACATCACAAACCCGATGAGGCCCTTTTTATGATTAATCAAGTAGTTCACTCCTCATATTCGCTTCTACTACACCAATACCGTATCACGCGCGACCAACTTACTACTAATCTCTCCATACGCTACTTGTTCCTCCATTCACAACCGTGCCCGATTGTGTACAACATGACTACTCCTACCGCTACACTCACCTTCTCGCTCTTTCCTCTCCCTTATTCACGCCTCCCTCAGAATTCCTCTGAACCTTAGCTGCGCTAACATCATCATATCCTGTAAACGTCACAGTTTTACAAATGCTTACTGACCATACAAAGTCCACCCTTTCGGTTTCATAAACTACACCTTCCAAAATAACATTATACCTTATACCTGTTGGAAGCCAAGTCTACTCCATCACTCTATCGACATTACCTTGACTTGTTGTCCCTACCTACACCTCTACCTTCTTCTCTTCCTCATACATACCTCTTTTTGGACACTTAAATGCATAATGGTACTTCGAACCACAAATTACACTCAGTCACCTTACCAAACCTAGCCTTAGCATTCACAAGTGAGCATCAACCCCATTCACGGACCTCTGGCCCATCTTTCTGTGTTCCTTCAGTAATACTCTGATTTCCCATGATAACATACCAACTACTACTTACTTCACCACCTCTAGCCCTCGCATTATTCCGTCCTTTCTTGCCCAAAACCCCACTAATCTATTAATCTTAACGCATCTCGAAATGTAGAAACACTACTCCCCTTCCAAATTAGCCCCCATTTGGTTCTTGATTTAATCCTCATCTGTGCTCCAATAATGTACAACATTTCAGATATTCACCTAATCATACCTTACACACTTAACACTTTCCTCATCATCTCAAATATTGAATATCCTTCATTGATCCACGCTCTGTCCGTTGTTAATATAGAAATATCAACATACTTGGTCATATCGTACACTTTGCTTTCTTTTAGCAAATCTTTCATCATTCTTAAGCATTCCTGTCCATCAGTGTACATTGTTCTCGCATCTTAGCTCCACCAGAGATATTGAGTCATAAGCCTTTGCTCCCACGCCCAAAAAATCTCACCTGCAGGTGCTCAACCATCACCGATAAAGCTTGAAGCTACAACTTTACTTACTCTTCACACTGCCATACTCATCTGCAGTCATTCACTTTTAAAACTCAGACACAACATCTATTTCCGGTTTGGGTCACCTTATTTTCCATCATAACTGCAGCTTGTAGGCACATCTTTTTGCAATTTGGGTTTTCCTAATCTGGCCATCTACCAAGTCCCATGCTATCCTTTTTGTTGTCCATGTTTCTTTTCTGTCGGTTTCAGATTGTTCTTCCGTAAGACGATATAAGCGGCTCTGTGTCCAACTCTTCTTCTCATCAGTGATTTCTCCCAGTATTTGTTCCTCTCTTCGTGTTCACACCTTACTTCGTCTTTATATCTGAAATAACCTGGGTTAGCATTATGCATAGATGTGCAAATGAACTCTCATGTTCCATTTCTTTCCAAGCATAACGTCATCGCCAGCAATTACTTTGATTACCACGAAAAGGGGCCCCATAATTCTTTCTTATTTTTTCCAGAGTCCTGTCAACCCTGGTAATTTTTTCAAGACACAATCGATTTAAAAATTCTTGTAAAATAAAATAGTCCGTATTAATAATTTTCAAATATCAAAACTTTAGATAGGGATTACTACTACTAACCCGTATAGACTTGCTACAACCTTAGTATCAAAATAAAGGAGGTTCCAATTATAATTCTGCATATCGAACTTAACCACATCGTAATTTTAGGCAGGCAAGGAGGACACACTGATTCAACTGTTTTCTATTCCCCGAGTCGATTGAGCTCAGCAGTTTGAATCGCAATGACTTAAATTTTTTTTCTCACAACTGTTCATCATGTAAAGATTTCCTGTTATGCTCACTTTCCAGGACGCATCCTTCAAGTTAGATTTAACCTGATCTAGACTATCGAGATCCAAAGATGATCAAGATGTTGAATGACCCCGAGATGATTCCCAAGATTGATTCCCGTTATTCTCCACGGGATCCTTTTTCTTGAAAATCTGTTCAATCCTTAGCTATTTTCCTTAGTCGGAGCACCCGCACTTGATCTTAGCGAGATGTCTAACGAATTCATCTTTTAAAAACAACTCCCTTTTCATCATGATTCACACTTCATAGTATGTGTCTGCCTGTTTCCTTACTCCCTTCTCAAGTTGGGAACGCAAATTAAAAAGAAGGAAGGAAAAAAAAATTATGCGTCACAAAAAGAGGAAAGAAACACAAAAAAAAATCCACACGTCTCTACTCAACAATGCTGCGTCTCTTTGCCTCGTCTATTCTTACTGTATTTCGTTGCCTCGTCTCCATCTTGTGACAATCCTTCTCCTCTTATTCTCCAAATTGTTGCATAAGCGATTGCCTCCTCCCAACTTTTTTGTTCCATATTCCTTGTTGTTCTCATGTTTCTTCTCTCTCTTCCATTATCGGCGAAGTGCAAGAGGTTTCTGGCCACACACACTACGAGCTTACCATTGTAAATAAACGTAAAGAGAGGAGAGGGTTATTATAGAGACAAATTATACTAGCGATATTCGATTTATAATGGTTTTTCCGGGGAGAAAATGTGATGTGATTAATCTTTACCAAATACATATCTTAAATCCTTTAAAATAAACCTAATCTCTTGTATTTTATTCCTCATTATATTCTTTACCGTTAATACAATTCGTTGAATAGTTGCTTATTATCGATAGCAACCTGAAGGGACACCTTTAAATCGATAACCGTTAATGAGAATCGATCTAACTGAGACCGAAAAGATTAAAAATATATCAAATTTGCTATAAGAATGCTTGTACTCACCTCTGATTAACTATCCAATAATTCCTTTGTTCAACTTTTAACCTAAACCTCAATCAATAAATAGGCAGAGACGTCTTTACATGGATTTTTCCCTTATACATTAAACAAACCATTAAATTTGGCAAAATCATCCTACTGCAGCTAAAACAATAATTATCCTAATATCAATAGCTATATCAAGCTACTAAAATTAAAATAAAGAACCATACTCAATTTTAATCATTACAAAATTTCAGATACGATATTACAATCGATTTGGCATAACTCTTAACTAAATTTAAGTAAACTAATGATCACGTTATATTTTCTTGTGGCGGCACGAATTCACATCATTTGTCTCATTTCCTGATTGATAACCTGGCAATGTTTATAGAAACGTAATATGTATTCTTCACAGAATTTAAAACATAACAGAGACTGCAACGTCGTAATGTTTCAAGACACAAGCGTAACTGTTAAAATTCTTTGTAAAACATCAGTAAGTAAATACTAATTCAAATATCAATAACTTAAAATTCATTTTAAGTTATTGTAGGTGAAATTTACAACCCCTTAGTATTCCAAAATAAAGGAGGCTTCACAATTATAATTTGCAATCGAACTTAACCCACATCGTAATTTTAGGCAGGCAAGGAGGACACTGATTCAACTGTTTTCTATTCCCCGAGTCGATTGAGCTCAGCAGTGAACGCAGTGATTAACATTTTTTTCTTCCACAAATGTTCATCTATGTAAATTTCCGTTTATTGCTCAGTTTTCCTGACTCAATCCTTTAAGCTTAGATTTAACCTGAGTCCTAGAGTTAATCGAGTCCCAAGATTGATTCCAAGATTAATTGACCCCGAGATTGATTCCCAAGATTGATTCCCGTTATTCTCCACGGGATCCTTTTTCTTGAAAATCTGTTCAATCCTTAGTCCTGAGCACCGACACTTTGATCTTAGTGAGATGTCTTAACGAATCTAATCTTTTTAAAAAACTAACCTTTTCCATCATAGTTCAGAATTCATTTAGTTGGTCTCCTGTTTCCTTATATTCCTCCCTTCCTCAAGTTTGGGAACCAAACTTAAAAGAAGGAAGGATCAAACAACAAAAAACAAAAATAAAATAATAATAATAATAAAGATAATAATACCAATAATACCTAACGGCATTATTATAAAACCACATACATTGGCAAATTTGCCCCAATTCACCACTTGGTAACGCTTTAATATTCGCATTGAAGTGTAAGAGTTGTCGCTATGTTCAACAAATAGATTCCTTTTATTGAGAGCACGTACCCGCATCTTTTAACATCTCCAAATTAAAAAAGAAACGAAAAAAATAAAAATAAGGTTTGGATCGTGCGACGAGGTTTATGATGTTTAATTAATATAGATTATGCGTCAGTTCGTGTTTGTCGCATATCAATCTAAAAAATATTGATTAAATTAATAATATCGATCATTTAAAAAAATATCATATCGCCTTCGATATTATCGCCAAAAAATATCGATATTCGATATATCGTTATTTCGATACTTCATATTTCGATATTAATTTGATATATTAATATCTCATATATATATATATTAATGATATATATATAGTATTATATATAATATATATATAATATAATATATATATATAATATATATTCTATATATATATATATATATATATATAATATATATAATAATATATATATATATATATATACTATATGGGAAAGTTCTATATTTGAATCAGTGTATATTTACTGAAAAAATTTCTAAACGTCAAAAATATCTCTAATGCAAAAAAGTTTGTTAAGTTTTTTTAAGAAAATTCTTAGTGCAAGCTCTGGAATTATGCCACAGAAGCTGCCATTTCTAATGTTCTAAAAACTTAACTTAACTTTTCTGACTTAGAATATTTTGTGAACCTTGAAAATTCCATACTCTCTCAATAAATATAAATATACATTACATATATAAATATATATTATATATATATATATAATATATAATCATAATAATAATAAATAATTATATATTATTATATATATATAAGTATATATAAATATATTATAAATGATTAAAACACAAATGTTATTTAGTTATTTATGATGATAATGTCCCTGAGTAATATTTTTACAACATGGAAGTATTAAAATCTATATTAATACATAACAGCTTAGAATTAAAAATCACCTGAAGCACGAAAATACAAGCTCGGCGATCCGCAAAAGCATGCAAAGAGTGCGGTCTCTCGGCCTCCGGGACGACGGGAACTTCGTCTCCCCTCGTCCCACGTCGAGCTCGGCCCCTCTAAAAATATATAATAAAAACACATTATACGCTGATCCAAATATGTTATAAGCAATATAAAAAAAATTCTTTGTTCCACACAAATTTCAACCTGATCTCATATAGTTATTAGTTTCTTGTACCTATCTTAGTTTTTAAGATCATCAGTAATAATATGTAGAGTATAACAAAATTTAGTGTTTTCGTGTTACTATATAGGCTATATGATATATATATATAATATAAATATATATATATATATAGATATATCTAAAATATATATATTATATATATATATTAATTATATATATAGATTAGATATATTTATTATTATTACAAGCAATACTTATCATCTAATGCACCTAAAAAGACAACTGATTGATAGCTCGAGTTCAATACTATTCCTTTCATGGCAAACATTGTTTAAATAATAACTGTCTGTCTGACTGACTGACTGACTGCATTTAGAGTAAGATATTTCATTGCTAACATAAACATACAGGGAATTTTTAAAGCTATTATCATTTTTCACTTCAGGTTTTACACAGCTTGACACTGATAACTGAAATAATGATATGAATAATCAGAAACAATGCTGTACTATTATATGGCATTTTGCTATTTGTCCCGAATATAAAAACCCAATTTTTCGTTATCTTTATACAGCGATTGGGGACGAACGCAAGAACGAAATAGGGGGGAAAAGAGAGTTTCGTCACTTCAAGGTGTCGGGAGGGGAATAAGTTATTTTTTCCGGCCTTTTAAAAATTTTTTTGAAAAGAATTCGGCTTTCGATATAAGAAAAATATCGAAATATCGATTATCGCCTAAGAGAAAATATCGCCCAAAATATCGATATATGAGACAAAAATAGTTCGATACTTTGATATATCGATTTTGTTGGCCATCCTATGTTTGTCGCTCTACAGATATAGGAGTGGAGTAATACGGTTCTTGATTATAATATATTGATTTTTTTTTAAAGTTCTCACCTCACGGGCATAGCCATTTTAAGGGGAACGTCTCTAGGTTATTTCTACCTAAGGATCCCGGATAAGGTCGAGCCCTTGCCATGTTGGACTGACCACGTCGCTCATAGGTTTGTGATAAGTTGGTCGGTGTTATTCAAATAAAATTTGTTCACAAAGCTAGTAATTGTTATGTCGACGTTGATTCTACAGTATATCATACGTAACGCGAATAAACTTTTTTAAAAATATAATTCAGTATGTTTAAAATTATGTAATTGAAAATAATAAAAAAAAGAAAGTCAGAAACTTTTTAGGGCCTATTTTAGACCTTGCAATTTCAGCATTGTTTGAAATATAGGCCTATCAATTCCTAAAAGTTGTCCCTGCAAGATCTTATCTATCGTTGTTAAAAAAAGATGGTGATCACAACGATATAATAACACGAGCTCCAAAATACAAGGTTGCCTCGGTTTTATATTAGGTGCATGAGGTCCAAGATTACTTGCCAAGTTTATGAATATTATACGTTATACACTACAGTATGTCGGCCAAGGTTTTAATTTAATTGCCTTCATTTCGGGACTAATCCTGCTATGACTCTTCTCGTGAATTTTTTGAAATAGCTTTCAAATATTATATATAAGCTTATATTGATTAGAATGCAAAGTATTCATAAATGTGGTTCAAAATTTTAGCAGTTTTTTTACTGTAAAAGCTTCTAAATAAATGTTAGATGCTAAACACAACTCAATTTCTGCTCTCTGAGAAGCTTCGGTTCATTTTTGGTTAGCGAAGAAATTTAGATAATGTTCCACTTCACAGCTTCTGAAAGGGTCGAAGTTCAAAGTTTTCTTTTTTTTTTTACCGAGACAATTTTAATTTTAAGCAGATTTGATCTTTGTGACTTTCATACAGGAACGATCGCCATTACAAATTAGAGCTTCGAATTCAAATTAATATCTTGCTCTTTGAGGAGATCCAATGCAACCAAGTTATTCCTGAATCTTTTTAAATCCACTTTTTAATCAGAGACTTACCACTATAAATATTCTAGCATTTTTATACGTTGAACGGATAATTTCCGCCCCCGACTCCTAAGCTGCACCTCTCAAAGTGCCGTGTAATCAATTATGTCGGCCTTTAAAGTTTTCCTAAGCAAATAATTAATTTCCTTACTAATACATATATTTTATATATAGTATAATATTAATATGATTAATATATAATATATAAGTATATAATGATATATTATTAATATAATTATATTTAATATATATATATAATTATAATTAGGCAAATTCTCTTTAAGATGACAGGTATGAGAAAAAAAAATTTAGTAAATTAATTAATTAACAAAAATATCCTTCTAATGGAGTACAATTAATAAAAACACTCAATCTTACTAAAAATGATTTAATAAATAACTAATAATGAAAGTTTATTGAAATTAATAGTCGTCCTGGCAAGTTTAAATGCAGCCGGAGCAGTATTTTGTTAAAACTCAGACAATTCAGTCTTAGTTCGAGAGCAGGGAGATGCGTTGTGATTTTAAAATACGATGTATTGAATGAATATATGAATATGTTCATTTTCTTTTTATGTATTTTATGTATTTATGACAGGGTTGGCATTGATTAAATCAAATTGAATTTAATCAATTGTTATAGTGGAAGTATTTTTACTAAATAAATCATGATTTTGTTTAATTGCTTCATTTAGGTTTTTATGCAAAGTTACATTCCTATTTATAATTATAACTAGTTACACTGAATAATGAAATTAACATCTATATTAAATAAGCAAATCATCAATGGTAGTTTCAAATCATTTGTATAAAGGCAATAACTGAAATTAGATTACTCAGGTACTTTAATTATATATATATATATATTATATATAATATATATATATATAGTATAATATAATATAATAGATACTTAATAATATATATATATATTATATAATTAAGTATTAATATAGTATATATATAGTACTAAATAATATAATTTAAATGCTTTATTTAAACAAATAATAATTATATTACTAAACTTATTATTTCGGCTATTAAGGAATATTTGACTAATATTTAGTCAAAATATTAATAACAGGCATTGTGCCTAAAAAAACCAAGAAATCTATTTAAAATCAATGAATTTTCTCTCTTTTTGATTCGCATTCAAATTTATTTTTATTTATTATTAAGACTAGTACCTATTGGTACCTGATTAATATAAGTATAGCACATAAAAGTCAAGATTTTCATCAATGTAGTATCAAATTATTTCAATAAGAAATAAATAAACATACAATTATTCAATTATAATATAAATTTCGGATTGATTTTGTTAAGGAAATAATTAATTAATATAATTATACCTTGCTAAAATCATATGAATAAATTTCGGTAAAAAATAGAAATAGTTTTTCATATATTTTCAATTACTGAAACTTTAAAGTGTGGGATAGTTCATCTCGTTCTAGGTGACACCATTGTTCCCAGCCATCAGTTGTTCTACTCCAGATATTTGAAGACTTATTTGTTGGTATATTTGTTTACCAATCAATCTACAGTAACATTCAGTCAATTTGCAGTTCTGATACAGCTATTTATATATAACAGGGTATTTATATAACAGGGTATTTATATATTTATATAACAGGGTATTTATATAACAGGGTATTTATATATTTATATAACAGGGTATTTATATAACAGGGTATTTATATATTTATATAACAGGGTATTTATATAACAGGGTATTTATATATTTATATAACAGGGTATGGGAAACATGGTCGTCTTCAATATTCCAAAAACTCAGTTTCTTCGTCTATTTACTGGAGGTAAGCTCCATTACAGAGCATCATCTGTAAACACAGAACTCAAATTTTCTTCTGTCCATATCATTCTTAGTATTTAATTTTCGCGCAATCTTTCTTGGAAGAATAATACTGTCTGTCTCACGAATCATGCTTCAGATATGTTAGGTTCTATGAGGCTCCTTCAGAATTTGTTCAAATCAGCTCACTTATTGTTGTATATTAGTATGCCGTAAGTTCTTTCATGTGTACAGTAGACTTTGCTTCACTTGTGTGGGATGATTCTACTCTTACAATTCTACTTGAAAATGTGGAGTCTACGGCCTTCCTGCTTATCAGCTTCTCCCTCTCCCACTGACTATATTTGATTACTCTCTTTACCTCTCAGACTGCTCCATCATTCTCCTTTTACACTGTATTTATCAATCAAGTATCACAACAAGGGGATTTTATCCTGAATGTTTAATTAAGAGATTTAAATGTCACTTGAAAGTAATTTAATCATTCTCGAAAGATTTAAATATAAACATTTGATAGCTATAAAATATTTCTTAGGCGTAAAACACTTTAGAGTTTCTGAGATGTCAGCGGATTTGAGCTTGTCTGTGGTTATGTATAACATGATCTATTTATGGTTCGAAAGGTCGTAATTGTCGAATGAACATTAGCTCAAGGCCCGCGCGCACTGCACCGCACCATCTCGTCTGAGTCGAAAAGGTTTATTTTTTAACAGAGCAGTAAGATTCGATTGATCTCTAGTGCTATCGCGGTACCGTTGGTTTGATCGTTGAGGAAGTACTTTTTAGAGACGCCATATTCCATTCAAATTTAGTAACTCTCCTTCTTATGACGTACCTTCGTCATAGACGAGGTTACATCTCTGAGCTGTCGCGGTACCGTTGGTTCGATTTCTGAGAAGGTACTTCTTAGAGGCGTCGTACCCCGTTCAAATTTGGTAACCCCCTCTGCTTATGACGTGACCTCGTCGATGACGAGATTACGTCACCGTGCTGTAGCGGTACCGCTGGTTCAATCTCTGAGGAGGTACTTAGAGAGGTCATATCCCGTTCAAATTTGACATCCCTTTTCTTATGACGCACTCTCCTCATAGACGATGTTACATCCCCGTGATGCAGCGGAACCGTGAGTCGCTCTCTGAGGAGCTACTTCCTAGAGACGACGTATTCCATTCAAATTTTTATAACCCCTCTTACTCGTATCGGGTTGCAAATTGTTGTCACCTCGCTTAGACGATGGTACATGTTGGTGGGCACTTCCTTAAAGGGATGCAGCCCCTTAAAGTTTTTGAATCCTTTTAGGATACCTTAGTGAGAATGACTTTAATATTTTGTATATTTCATTTTCGTTTCAAGGTAGAACATCTATATTTTAATTTTTTTCATATATTTTATTATATACTCGTTTTCTTCGCTTTGAACATTAATTTTAATATTCAAAATATATTTTCCATTAAACTATGACATAAGTAATTTGTATACTCTTATTTTCTTTTCAAACATTTGCATTTATCTTTTCATTCTCTTTTCATATTACCCGTTTTCTAATATTACTTTGACCATTAACTATAATCTTTTTTTTGAGTACTTCATTTTCTTTTAAACTGTGACAATTATAATTCCACAATTTCTTTTATAAATCTAAACTATTATATTTTCTTTTGTCTAAAATTTTATTATTTCCTGTTTTATTTTGTTTAAAGTTGTTATTTATTTAAAAAATATATTTATATTCAAAAAATCTATTCATTATTATACATTTTTATGTTTTTACAAAATAAAGTTATATATTTTACTAATAAATATGTATTTTACTGACTCTAAAATCAGCAAAACAGTAAAGCAGTACGGCAAACATTATAACTCTTCCCATTATCCATACCAATCCCTGTCATGCCCTATTGACTTACTGCTTTATGTTATATTTGGTAGCGTATTATGCATAAACAATATTAAAATAAGTCCTTTATATGACGACAACATATAATTTATTAAAAACATTTTTTTTCTAATAAATGTCTATTCTTCTAATTAAAAATATCAATTGATCATTTGATCAATAGATCAAACTTTAATCAACACATGCGCCTACCCCTCCCAGATCACCAGTAACCCATTGATTTAGCGAATAAACCCATGATCAAGTGATTAAAGTCCTAATTAAATTTAATTATTTGTAGAGCGTAACATAAAAATATGCTCCAAATAAAAAATTATTATAAGCAGTTTATGTTTATATTAAATTTTTATTCTTTTTAATAAAGATATCAACTATAAGTGATCAAATGATATTTAAGTACAAACAAACGAAGACGCTAAGTAGAAAGTTGAGCAATATTAATGCAACAAACCAAAGTTGCCTACAAATTTTTATTTGATTTTGAAGTAGCATTAAGAAACTACAAGGACTATATTAATAAGATAATAAATATATTAAATAAATTATAATATAAAAAATAAAATAATAAAATTTATGATAAAGGAACAAAAGCCACCAATATATAAAGATAATATTAAATAAATAATAAATTAAAAAGTATTATATAAATCGGTTAAAAAAAATAAAATAAAAAAAATAAAAAGAATAATAAAATATAAAATAATAATAATAATAATAAATATATATAATAATATAAAATCTAGTTAAATATGAATTATAGAAAAAAAATAGGCTAATTATTTCCACAAATTTTTAAATTTATTGGATAATAAAATAGTTTACTATATAATAATATATAATATATATATTATATATAATATAATAATTATATATAATATAAATATAATATGAAAATGATGCATTGTCATTAGTATCAGAAAATAAATAAAGTACAAATCAAAAGGAGAATGTACAAAGGAAGACAAATGGCCTAGAGAGAGCATTAAGCCATAGTATATTCAGCACGTTTCGCCGCTATACTAAGTCGCAATCATCCAGCTATACATAAATACAATAATAATATAACAATGAAATATACCAATAGTTATATCGACATGAAATTATATACTACATATAAATATTAGAAAACTTAATATATTAAATTCTTACACAATTATTACAACACTGTCAAAATCTAACTCATAAAAATTACAAATCAAAATAAAATCTATATTTGAAACCATAAGTTTATTTACTAACTTATACAACAACGGATGAAACCATAAGAAATACAGAAATGGAACATAAGTTAAATCCAAACTATTTAAAATCATACACTAAATTAATACCATAAAATTAGGTTGTTATTCTTTATGTGAAACTCATTATATAACTTAAAAATCAATATTTATATATAACAGATATAAAAATGAAAATTATAAATAGACATATATAAATGAAAATTATTATTACAATTATTAAATAATATTAAGATTGATTGAGAATAAATACAGAATGGTTTTAGTTAATTCATTGTAAATTATAAAGGCTCTACCTCACAATAAGATTTTTCTTAAGTCGCGAAAGTAATATCCAGTAGATGAAGAGCCAAGGAACTAGAGAAGTCGTAATGGGTAGTGAGGGATGAATCTAATTTTACGTAAATGGTCCAAATGGTTAACGTATGGAATTGAAATTTTACTAATTGAGGAATAGATGCAAAGATTGGTTACGAGAAAAGAAAAACCATTGTGTTATGAGCAATTCCTGATGCAGAGAAGTTGTAGGCCTGAATAATATGACATACACAATTACTTACCGTAAGAGATACGGGCATCATTTTCTGAGCAACAACTTTCTGTGAGTTGCCTTTTAAATTGGATAAAATCTTTGACTGAAAAAGTACTAATTTTGAAAGTTATAAGTAAGAAATAATAAAATAAAGATGGCAAAATGGAGTGTCTCTGATTAAAATATAAGGTTCTGAAGGAAGTCTAATAAGGGTGTCGGACTATAAATCTGATCCTATGTAATTAAGGAATTTTCAAAGCGTAAATTTTCCTGATTAAGACAGGAAATATCAAACAGATAGGCGAGTAATGGTAAAGGTTAGTCTCTAAAATGGTTTCAAGGAAAATATTAAGAAATATGATTTACTCAAAACAAAAGGTATGAAGGAAAAGAGATTAACAAACTTGCAGAGAAGCTCCTCAAATAATTATTAGGAGTTCTAGAAAGAATCCATAGAGGAACATTATACATTAAAAGGCTCTGATTCTAATCTTGCACTGAATAAACACCGAGGACAATTTAAACTTATCTGGAAGATATAAGCTGAAAAGAAGTAGAGTGACCTTAATTGGGTGGAACGGTTCGGTTGACGGTAAATCATGTGATAGAAAAGCAACCCATTAGTGCGAGAGACGCCCAACATCAAGAAACGGAAGGAATACATCCAATTCTCATTCCTGAAAATTTGATATTTTTTTATGTTGCTTATAAAAGGAAATTTTAAAATAAAATCATATTTAACTTCTTGAAACCCATTTAGACCACCTACTCCCACTTTTGATGTCCCTTAACAGAAAATTACCTGAAGATTCCTTACACAGGTCGATTTACCGACACCCTATTAAGAACTTCAGACCTATAATTTACGAGACATCCCATTTGCACCTTTATTTTATTCACCTACTAAAACTCAAAATTAGTACTTTTTCAGGTCCAAAGATTTATCCCTAAAGAGTTGCACTCCTCGATAGTCTACTCTGTATAAGTGTGCTGGCTGTATGCCTTACCTGACTATGTAGGTCAAACAAATAGGCACTACAAAAACCTTTTGGCATACATAAGGATTCACACCAGCGGTAGGAAATTTTTATCCTTAAAGAGAGCATCCTCACCTGAAAATTTTCATGCCATTTATTCGCTACATAAATATATAACCACATACCGGAGAAATATAAGATCATCCCATCACTACCTAAAACAAGACATATAAATGTCATCTACGATTCTTGCCTATCCATTTCAAACTGATCAAATCTATCTCATAATGCGACAGAAAAATACTATGGAGCCTCTACATTCATGAATTAGAGCCTGAACTCAACTCCGATGATATTACTTCATGCAAACTTAATTTATTTAATTAGTAAAATATACAATTCAAATTATATGTCTTTAATATAATTTCTATTATTTATATTTATATCCTGATTATAAAATATTGATTTTTCTAATCATAGTAAGATTTTCACCAAAACCAACCAATTTATATTAATATATTATCAAGGAGTATAAATATTAAACCTATTATGAGGTATTTAACATTGAGTTACATA
Organism: Trachelipus rathkii; assembly: GCA_015478945.1. Lineage (NCBI taxonomy): Eukaryota > Metazoa > Arthropoda > Malacostraca > Isopoda > Trachelipodidae > Trachelipus > Trachelipus rathkii. The sequence continues at coordinate 97,527 of JABUQX010068567.1, read as the reverse complement.
TCATACCTAACAATTCTTTAATGGTTATCCAGTAATAGTTTATTAAGGTTATAAAACATGAAAGGTAATATATATAGATTTTAATTTTTTAACGTAATTAAACTTGATTTCGTTAATTTTTATTATTAATTCCTTTTTAATTCTATATAAATCTTTAATATAAATAATAATACGAGATAAATTTTTCTTCTTTTATAACATATTAATATATTTATTATATTATATTACATTAACTAGCTGATGATGACGCTTAGCTAATATAAAGCGGACGAAACATAGTATTACTGATTAAATATCTAATGGCAACTTCATCTACTCAAGTAGTAGTAATTTTGAAATCTTCCTTTTCAATATATATATATTAAATTAATATTATAATATAACATAACATTATATATACAAATAGATAATATAATATAAATATATACTAACTAATATAATAATATATATATAATTATATATAAATTTAATTAATACATATGTAAATAAACTAGAAATATGTTAAAGGAAGAAAATATAAACCAACATTTAAGATTATATTAAAATATATCTATTATTAAATATATATAATTAATATATATATATATAAACATATTATAATAAATATAAATATATATATAAATATATATATATTAATTAATATATAGAGATTATATACAATATATTTATATATATATTAATATATATATATATATATATACTTATATTAATTATATATAATAATAAATATATAATAATCTATATTATATAAATATATATATAATATATATATATTAATATAAATAACTATAATTATATATATATCATATTTTATATATCAATATTTTAATATATAAATATAATATAATATACTATATATTATATAATAATTTATTATAATACATATATATTATTAATAATAATAATAATTAATATATATAAATATATAATAATATAATATAATAATTATTATATATTATATATAATTCATTTAATATATATAAAATTAATATATATAATTAATTAATATATATATATATATATATATATATATAATTTACATATAAATATAATATATAATATAATATTAACAAACTAGTACTGGTTTTTTAGACAATAATACAAAAGTTAAAACATTTTAAATTTCAATTCCACCTTTTTTTTTGCCTAAGGTAATAAATAAAAAAAAATAACATTGTTCCTGCTCATTAAGGCGCGGATAGAAATAGCTGGCGCCTTTGCTTAGTCCCACCTTCATTATAATAAACAAATTTTTATGCCATATGTCCCTAAAAGATTGATAGTGCGAACCAATAGGCGCAAACGTCGGTGGCGTAATTTTCACATTTATATTCTCTACATTATTAATACCCATTTATTCAACAATCACACAACTCTCTAAATATCAGTCAATCAAATTAAAATCCCAATTTTTAAATTCCAATCTTCTACTACACCTAAACACCCCATAAGATTGTCCCATTCTAACACAATCGTACTTAAGAATGCAAAATTAACCTCTTATTGTAAAGACAACATTACGCATAAATCAACTACTGTAATAATAATAAATATATCAACATTAATAACACAAGTAACAGACATACACCTAAAAAAGAACCCCTAGCGCAACAATCAATACTTAGCTTCCTTACGTCCACAAAAACGTATATTTAATTGCATTATACTATCACCAGACCAGCACCTTAAATCACGGACCATTTCCTAAATCTTTCCTACTACACTCTGCATCAAATGTACATTCCCTTTCATCCAACATATATCCTAAAATATTTAAAACTCAGACAACTATGTCATCCAGACTTAAGCTATCAACTTTCTAATAATCTATCACACCGTAAGACTGTCCCACTTTATCAACATAACCTTACATACTTATAATATTATTACGTTTACTTTCAAACCCCTTATATAATATTTACAACACACACTGACAAATCTCTCTACCAATTATACCTCTCACAACCATCTTACAGATACACCTAACACAAATACAACCCAAATATCATTACCGCAAATACAATAGTGGTCCGCACCATCCACTCACTCACATAATTTCCAATATCACATCTATACACCAATTTCCTGCCACATCATCCATCTTTAATTCTTTCATATATATATAACATACATACATATATAATCTTATAAATTAATATATATAATAAATATTCTCACTCATATATATAAATCTTATATAATATATCACTCTATATATATATCTATATATATTCATACTCTTAAATATATTATTTTATTCAATATATAATAAATATATATAGAATTACTAATAATTAATTATTAATACATAATATAAATCTTATATTTATTAAATATATTATATAAGTATCTATGCTAAAGTAATGATCTCATATATAAGTACTGTAACTTAAGGTCACTAATGTTAAACTATGATACTTGAACAATATTCTTAGAGTACTTTGTATCTGAGAACGATATCACAGAGTAAACTTGTACTTGACCCCATGCCTGATATATATATATAAGTATATATTATTATATATATATATAATATAAATATATTTAATAATATATATATTATAATAAATATATATATATCATATATATATATATATATACTTAATATATATTCTAATTGTATTAAAATCTCTTAATATCATATTTAATTCTTATAATATATATAACATATAATCACCTAACTAGCTATAAACCTCATTCTAATGAGTAATGTAATCAAATTTTAAGAAGCAATAAGTTAATTCAATAACATTTGATTCATTGAGTAATAATTATTTAAGGTACTAAAATAAAAGTCGAGTCAATCAAGTTTAATAATATAAAATGTATAATGACTCATTGTAACTAAAATTTGTTGCTTATACACACTAATAAAAACACAAAACAAAAACTAGAAGCCTCACACATAGTAATAATTTAACTTTAATAGAGATTTACCATGAGAAGATGAGAGAGGAGGAGAGAGAGAGAGAGAGACAAGATGAGAAGAGACAGAAGAGAGAGAGAGATGAGTGAGACAGAGATGAGAGAGAGAGAAGAGAGAGAGGCAGAGAGAGAGAGAGAGAGAGAGGAGATGTAAGGAGAGAGAGACAAGGCCACGAGAGTAAGATGAGCCACGAGATGGTACGCAGAGCAAAAGGAGGAGGAGCAGACAGTCATGCGATAGAGGGGAAGAGAGAGGAGTAGAACACCGAGAGATGCCGAGAGATGGAGGTCAAGAACTACAGAGACGAAGAAGATTGACAGCGCATGTACTCAAAGAGGAACACTGGAGAGATAAACGACCGTTAAGAGAGCGATGAGAAATCGAGAGAGAGTTATAGATGTTAGAAGCAGAAAGTATGGGGCGAAGTACGCCGCAAAAGAAAGAATAGAAGAGTAAGATGTCTTTTACTTTGATAAGAAGATGAAAAATATAGAAAGATGTAACATTCGTAAGAAGCAACCAGATATTCTTCCTTACTGCATAAGATGATTACCAGCCCAGATTAAAATGTAAGACATATGAAGTTAGACACTGATACACGCATCCGATCCGATAGTAAGTAGTGTATGAAATGAGATTGCAATAGATCTGAAATAATAGAGAGAATTAGAGAGATGAGAGTAAGAAGAGTAAGTAAGAGATCAATGAAGAGAGATAGTAATGAACGTAGTATAGAGAGAAAAGAGAGAGAGATGAGAGAGAGAGAAGAGCACACAGAGAAAGATGAAGAGACAGAGAGATGAGAGCGAGATGAGAGACAGAGAGACTATCAGACAGAGAGAGAGAGAGAGAGAAGAGAAATCAAATACAGAGAGAGAAGAGAGAGAGAAGATAGAGAAATGAGAGAGAGAGAGAGAAAGAAGAGAGAGACGAGAGAGAAGAAGAGAAGAGAGAGAGATAGTTAGATAAGAGAGAGAGACTGTTCAATAGGAGTGATGCCAATATATAAAATTCAAATCCGAAAATACGGTAGAGAATATTTTCAACTAACAGCACCTAACACTTACTCTCTCTTAAATGTACCACCAACAAAGAACTCACTCTTTCCTGCCTCATTTATTTATAATATAAATTATGTTATCACCCATTTTACATATTAACTTATAGTTACTTCCAATAGCATAAACCACTCATATCAATATTATTTCATTTCTTTACATCTTTCTATCCTTTCCAAAGTCTTCAATTCGCCCTTCGCTTTATAGCTTTAATATATCAACCGACATACAGATGAGCTCTTTCTGGCTAGCTTTATATATCAACGCAATAAAAGATGAATGATGACTTGAGTAACTTTAGCATTGCAATACTTTACAAACATAATCTTAACTTTGAACCCACTCACTATGAAGTTAAAAATGATTTATAATACTTAGCAGACAAACTAAACACACAAATTGAGATAGGCTGCTCGAACTCTTCTCTCAACAGGTGTCCTTATAGTTATGATAAACATCCGAAAAAAGGTGATAATTGGATTACTTCAGCGAAAGAGTGCAAATAATGAAAGTATTAATCAAAGCCAATATGATTTATAATACCAAATACGGATAGAAGGACATTCATAAACCTCTGAAGTATGTTTAAATTCCACCTTTCCTCAAGTACCAGTTATTTATTATATTCTTACTAGGTATTTGTTGGAACTAGTTATAAACAGCAGAAGGGCAGTTGATTATGTTTTCCTTACAATAATTATTGAGGAGGGGAAAGGCAATTAACCAATTTTATCACTTGGAAGCCCATTTTTGAAAGTCTCATGTGATTATTCTATCCAAACAAAAGTAAACACAGATTAATTAAATTGATTTATTATACATCTTTTATAAATTTAATATAAGGGTTGATGTTGAATTCGAGATCATCCACACAAACTGTGTGGTATGCCGCCCAAACATACATAATAGCATAATAACATCTGAAAGATTTCTTGTAATTACTTTCATATTAAATCAAAAAGTTGATAAGATTAATAATAAACTTATTCCTATTTTCAATATATACACAACAATGTATATTGTGTATTTTTATCCTATACAAAAATCGAACACCTTCATACTATTCTATTCGAGTACATTACTTCAAATGGTAATGTCATGATATATATAAAGACAATTAAACTATAATAGCAACGAAAATTAATTAGTTACTTTTGCGTACTCCATCCTTCTTTAAAGGTGTTTGTACAGAATCAGCCAGTATATGATGATATCTACAAAGTGTGACCAAAACCCTTAAACATTCTTTTTATTATGTATTTATAACTAAAATATAAAGAGCCTGCGAGCATACATCACAATAACACAATATAAAAAATGTAGGTCCTTTACTTACTAAACAAATACTCGCACTACCACCTAACTTAACGGACACTAACATAACAGTTATATCTCGTCTTATACGGTTTAATACCACCCAAAGCACTTAAATTAGACTTTACTTTGTTTGAAGTACATAACCAAATTTCATATCCGATTCTCTCTATCTACGGGAGTGTTATAAGGTAATAGGCAAGGCATCTAAGGCCCATAAAAATCATGGTAGATCCTTATATACTTGTCATTTGAGTTATAATTGTAATATGTCTAGATAGTGATCATATAAGATACCCTTAGTAAATAGAAGTGTAATGTGTAATAAGACACTATAGGAAAATAATATATCAATAAGGAGGTATTAAATTAATAATACCAAAGATTATTAATAATAATTATAATATTAGAATATATAATAATATAATATAATAAATAAAAAATAATAAATGAGTATAAAATTTACAATAATTATTTACTATCTAATTATATAATTATATTTTATGTATAAAGTAATAACTATTAATATAAGAAATAAAATATATGCATATATATAATAGATATTAATATATAAATATATATAATAATATAAATATATATAAATAATAAATAACAATATAAAATAATAAAATATTATATATATAATAATATAAAATAAAATGCATCTGCCGGAAGTTTCGACTTGGCTTTACCCTTCCCCACTTCCCTCCTCAAAAACTTCGCAAACTGCTCACCATCCCTAAATCGGCAAAACGGGTCTACTGGTGAAACAATTAACATTCTTGACGAACATAAATATTGAAATTGTCCTAATGCCCCATATCTATTCGTCCAACGCACCCTCAAAAGATAAGAATCTGTTAGATTGCGTAAATTTCTTCTCTCCAATTCATCCATTATATATGGTTATTAAAGAACCTCGGCCCCACATTGGGGGGATCTTGGCTCACGCTTTTTGAATATGAGAGAGGTAAGGCTGAGAGAAACCAGACACAACGACACCCCGGCACTTCTAGAGTGCCTTTTCACACCAAACGTGGCACACTTATCAGCCCGGACGACCTTCAGTCATAGTGATCACCGTTCATATCAAGACATTAGACCATCGATTGTGTTTAACACTATACCCTTCTTATTCTAAATGATTCACTACCCAATTGACAACGTCCTTATCCACAGTAATCAGAAAGAGATGACGAGCAACCGCCTTCTTATGAGCCTTAGCTCAGCCTACCGCTAGAGAACCACGTCGCGAGACCCAATAGTACCGTTCTTATCTAGAGTCACTTCGACGAAAGAAAAGTATAATGGACATACTTAAGCGGACCTCAATGGCCGTATATGTGGTGTACCATCATATTCTCATCCAGCCGTCTCTGTCAAGTTTATGAAACTCAGCCTTTTAGTCTTTTTGCCTGAGGTAACTCGAATCTTCCGCTATCTACCTAATTACCAGACACACATCCAGTATCTAAACAGATGCACCACTCTAGTTGCAGGGAAGCAGAGAGTTAGGTTTCGAGAGTAATAGTCTTTCGAGTGCTTGCCAATGTTTAAACTAATCTTTCAGGTTCTTTTTTATCACGATCCTCCTGACATTTTGCATAATAAATTATCTATCTACCTGACAATTTTCCAGGCAACTATAATAGTAATATATTATATAGTAATCCCGTAAATATGTACGAATTATAAAACACTTTAATATAACATAAATAGATATACACTCAAAATGAACATACTATATAACACTAACTGAAATATAGCTATATATATATATTCACTTTAGTATAGATCATTAATATTATGATAATACACATAATAATCTTTATAAATTGCTATAATATATAATGAATGATCCGAGAATAGAGGTATGGAGTGCGTAAAGTATTGATAAATAGAACGAAACCCTAGCAAAGAGATGATATTATATTATTTAGTTGTAATTGTTATCGCGCAGCAGGTCGTTCTGAGAAGATCATATAACTTAATAATATAATATATAAATAATATTATTCTACAAATTTAATAAAAAACAGATAGATAAAGATAAAGACCCCGAGCAAATGAAAGAGTAATTGTTATCAAAAGAAAATAGTATGTAATAGAAAGTAGAAATAACGATATAAAAAGAAGCGTTCTATATATTATATGATAATTTTGAATTTAACAGCACCACCACCCACACTGTACCTCAAATATGTTATATCACTTACAATACTGCAAGCGCACCCTCATCACAATTTTACAAGCTCACAAGTGTAATCGATAACAATATTATAACAGCACTAATAAAGAGCAAACATCTATAATCTAATTTACAATAATGAAGTTATAATCATTATATTCTACTATAGAGCCATCACGAGATGCTGCATAATATTAAACTTATTAATTACAATAAACACAAAAAAAAACCTCTATAAATCAGAACATCTTGCTATCATAATAGGGAGAAGATTAAAGCGAATATAGACAGATACAACACTACTCTATTTTGTTAACATAGAATATATAGTCACGAACCAAAGAAGTATTAGACAACCTATATAGCTTTTCTCTTAAGCTTATGAGAGTCTTAGTAACATCTATTTATTACGTATTACTGTGTCACTAAAGCGAAATAAATACCCACACACCATGAAAAATAAGATAAATTGAGAACGAGAGTAAATAATATAGTAGTGACTAACTATCGGCGAGTATGCTAATAACTATTCAGAAAGCAGTCTTGCAAAGGACATTTATTCAATAAATTCATAAATAAGAGAACAAAGAACACACTACAAAACAATATATATTAAATATTAAGCAATAGTAGCTGCGTTACTATAAGAATAGTATATTGGTTATTATTCTTATGAACTATAAAAGTGTTTTACACTTGAGGTACTTAGGATGTTATATGAACCCGTTGTCAAACATCCATTACAGTGAGAAATATGAAAATAAAAAAAATTACCTAGAAGATCAAAATATTATTTAATAAAAGGTAAATAATGAAATAATAAATAACTTATACTAGTTTCTTGTATAGTAAGTTTAGTGTGATTTAAATTTAATAACCTTATACCTCATGCTACAAACAATATAAGGACCCAGTAGACCCCTCATATTATTAACACCAAAATCACAATTGTATTTCAGTATCGTATGGTCTAACGTATGTTAGGATAAAAATATATCAGTCAACATATAAAATGCAAAAATAATTATAAAATATAATACATTACACCACAAAGAGCTATATAAGTAGTTGAAGAATCTTTCCTACCACTATTTTCACTTAAGAAGAAGAAGTATATATTAATATATTAAAAACCATAAGTAATCAAAGAAAACCACTGAGAATAATGATGGCAAACCCTGTATAAAACAGATATAGTCAGATGACATTAATATATAAATTTAAAATAATATATATAGAAGAATATTTTACATATATAAAATAACTTTGAGAGTATCCTTAATACACTCATTCTTCCAAATTACTAACCTATATTAACAAAAGCATATGAGTCTAAAACCAAAAATAATACTTATACTAAGATATCAACAGTAGAAACATAACAATGCACCTGAGAATCTATTCTACAGAAAAGTCCATTATTAACTCCCTGCACTGAAGTAACATATCAATTAAAACATTATAACAATATATAAATAAGTTATGTCATTCTCTTATAAAAATTTAAAAGAGCATTTAAAATTTACATATAAAGTATCCTAGTTAGTTTAGTGTTTCATCAAGCTAACTTTATTTAAATGGCATAAATACCTCCTAATTATTAAAGTTAGAAGTATAATGATACTTCAGAATATATAAATAATTATCAAGTAAACATAGGTAGCAATAACTTACATATATAATAGCATTTCAATAAGATGATAATAATAACAATATATTTTTACGACAAAAGGTTATAACACATATATAACAATGCACTTTAGCAATCCAACTAATGATATTTGTTGTCACATATACTCAGGGCTCGAGATGTAGGTACATTCACATATCTTGGTAACCCTTCGTAAGATATACCGCAAATTAAGAATCTGGAGTAGTAGCATGTGCAATAGGATATACTAAGAATTAATATTAAAACACAAAATATATAAAATGATAAATTAACACGATAACCACTCATGTAACCAAAATAACTTATCTCATTATTTACTTATTACTGAAAGTGGTCTGAAGCAGCTTCAATGCCTCATCATAGATTGAATCTCCTGAGCCTAATTTTATTAATTCCAATAACAATAATTAATAAGAAGAAGAGGCCAAATTCTTACTTCTATAACTCCTGTGAGATCGGTTCACCATATATAACATTATAGCAAAAATATCAAGAATTCTTGGAAGAAAGTACTATCTTTCCCACTATCCTGCAGACCAAACCAGTTATTGTGAATGGGGCTAAAAGGCTTATCAAAAACACTACCCATTCAAACACCACGTAACTGAGAGGGAATATAACCATCACGAGCAGTTCTTGTGCGAGAACAACAATATTTGATATATGCTATATATATCCACAAATGTTACCAAATGAGATAAATCAGCACGACCCACGATTCTAGGTAAACAAAGAATATTTATACATAAAACAATCCTGAACATAGACTGCCCACCTCCCAAATCACGAATAAAAATCAAAAGGACACATACCTGGTTGAAAATTATTCGGGTCAACCGGAATTTGATAAAAATACATATCGAAATAATTTTGCAAAATGAAATAATCTTACAATTTTTTCTTTTAATAACAGACTATACTCATATCAATGTCTTATCACTTTACCTATCTCTTTTCCGGTTTAACGATGCCATCCATTATGATAACAGTTTCTGATGTTTTAATATTATAGTTTAGTTCTAAGTAATGTTAATAGATTAGCCGTTCAAAAGTTACATGAGGTGGGGTTTAGTTAGTTCTCAATTAGTCATATTAGAATCACACAACATAAATCATCCTGTTATGTAAATATTATTAATATAACAAAGGTTCGTATGCATACATTTATTATCACAAAATAGATTACTAATCAAATTCATTCATAGCATATATATTAGAAATAGAGCTTCACTGGTCATGACTGGTCTATGTATTAGTACTATTTCACTTATATATAAATATCATGTTTACATATATATTATCAAGAAAATAAGAACTAAATATATCCAAAAGAAGACTTACTAATTACATATATATAATATATATATTGCTATTATAAATCTTTCTAACAATTCCAGACTCTCATTAGAAAGTTTTTACTGGACCCCGAGAGAGAAGAGTTTACTTGATATAGCTGTCTAATACGACTTCTGTAATTGATTCAATACATCCCAGCAAGGAAGGAGAGAGCTAAATAACCATAAGACGAAACAGAATTAGACTTATACAGGGAGGTACTATTACGCGGTTATCCAATAATTATACCCACATAAATAGTTTGAGACGCAAGAGGTTAAAAATAGGAGAAAATTACCGGCAAAGTAAATTTGTGCAAGAAGAATTTTATTGCTAATATATGGATAAACATAGCTTCTGTAATCTGAACGTCAATATGGATCCATTGTTTTGAATAGCAGGCGAAAATACAATGAATTCAATTTTAATATTATCACAAAAAATGTACATTATTTACGCGACATGACCAGTCAAATCACTATAAAGTCTCACAAAAGTATTAAATTTAATAATTATCTTAACATATTAGGCAAACACATATAATTGAAAGGGATAAATTCCGAAAAAAAACCAACATCTTTCAATACTTAAAAGATTCATATTTATATTGATGATCATCAAATAAAACTAACGTAATGAAAATATATATAATATTAATATTTCGTCACAATAAAAGAAAACAATAATAAATGACATAAACATTAAAAAAAAACACATATTTAAAAAAATTTAATAAAATCACCAAATAAATAATTAATCTTTAATTAATAAATTTAATGTCAAATATTAGTAAAGCTTAAAAACTAAGCCTACGCCCTACAGTATATAAAAAAAGATATTAAAAAATTTGCTAAAAATATATAGAACAATATAGATTTATAATAATAATTCTATTTAAAGTAACATTATATGTCAAAATAATGTAAAATTATTAGATTTAATTTCCTAATAACTATAACCATTACGATTTCATGAATACAATAACTAACTAATTAAGTTTGTATAATATAGATATAGTCGTGTAAAAATAATCTGAATAAATATAATATATATAATAACACATATATATAATTACTATTATATATAATATCATAAGAACACACATATATACGTTACTCTAATACTTTGTATTATATAATGTAAATGCTTTAATTTAAATATGAAATATAAATATAAAATAAATAAATAATAATAAGACAGATCCATTAAAAAATCAACTATTAATATAAAATAGTTCAATATAAGTATATTAACAATACAGGCCTATACCATTTATTGATAAAAATAAACTTAAATATAAAGATATACTCACGTAAATGAAATCATTACTTTAATCACATAATATATATATATAATAAACAGATGAAAATGTATGTGGTTATTATATGTGAAAAGTCTAAGCCACCATATTGATATAATAAAAGATAACTATAATTTACAAATAAAATATTAATTTAAGAAGCATAATGATTAGAATTATAATATAATAATACAATATTTAATATTAAATATATAAAAAAATAATATATATGGAAAAACAAAATAAGAGAAAAAAAGATAAAAAGAAAAAATAAAAGGACTATAATCTCTAAAATATAAATAGGAAATAAAAAAATGTTAACATAAGGAGTTACTTGGAATGAATTAGTATATTAAGTTTTAACCAAGTATATAGTGAATCATAAAACAGAAAAGTATTTATAAAAAGAATTAGAGAATAGGCGCGCAGAATGAATATTATTCCAATATATTTATATAAAGAGTATATACAAAGTTCAATAACATACCTTAATTAAAAGTAAATAAGGTCACGTGAAAAGAGTTAGATGATATATTATATCTATTGTAGTATATATTAACCTAAATATAGTACAATATAAATAAAGTGGGTGCCGTATTTATAAAATATTAATTGAGGAATAAATATTATATATATATATATTGATATACCCTAATGTCATTTATCGGATTATTTATTAAATTTGACCCTAATCCATCTCTCATCTTCCTCCCACTTTTGACACCGCATTGCAGAATACTTGCCGTCCACAAGCACCGGCCAAAAAGAAATTCGCTAGACACGAATATGCCACGCTAAGCGCCGCCAAAAGACACTAGCATCCTATGCCTTTCTACGCGCTACCCCTTTTGTATACCCCCTTTACATAGTGCGACACTGGTCTATCCTAGTCTCTAAACAATCTATATCCCACCTAAGGGCTTCAATGGGGACCTGCGATCTACCCTCAACCCATGTCGCACCTCTCGCTTCAATGTATGGGCTTCCATCCTTCTCTGGTCTCCCCATATGGACCTAACTACCTCCATTATACCCCCTTCTAAATCCACTACCAACTTCGCCCCATTCTCCACACTCATCCCTATCGCTCCCATGTCACCTCCCTTTCTTCTCCCTGCTCTCGCCTTCCTGTCCCTACGACTCCCGCGCATTCCCTCATCCTTCCAACAGGTCATTCCTTTCTCTATCTCTCGCGGTACTATAACTCCTACCTTCTTTCTTCTTCCTTCATCGTCTCTCTCTCTTCTCCCAGCTTGTGGAATCTCAGCACACCCATCCACTATACACTTCCTCCTCTTCATCCCAACTCCTTACCTCTCATCCTTCCATCTCTCTCTCTACTCTCTCTTCCTCTCTTTTCCCACATGTACTCCCAACACCATCTCCAACTGTAAATTTCTCTCCATTCATTCTCTTCTCATTTACTCCCTTTCTTCACACCACACAACCTCCCTAATAGTCATCTTCCTCATTTATCAATTCCGTTCATCTACCTACTATTACGCCCCTAGCAGTCACTCTGTCCTACTCTCTTCCTCCTGAAACACATTGTTTCTCACTTTCTTAGACATACTACACTACCTTACCTCCAGACCAGTTTCTGCCTTTTCATCTACTACTACTCATATTGTCCATTTCTACACACAGGTAATCAAAATACCATCATGTTAAGTCAACTTTCCTAGCGCACTCAACGACTTCTAGTTCTCCCTTTACCATCCACTGATTTGCTCGAACGATTTAATTCGCGATCCTCAAAGACCACTTTCCCCTCGCCATTGCCACAACTTCCTAGTTACACCTCAGCATCTACTCCATTCCCTTTTCATCCAATCATTATTATCCAAATATTTAAACTCAGAGCAACAGTTAGCTGCTCGCTCACCATCTAACATAAGCCTGTAATCAATAAGGAATGTTTCAATAAGTACGACAGTTATTGCCGAGGCCTGATACCATATCTAAACCGGAGCAATCATACATCGAATCTGAGCCCTACAAATCCAGGACGACAATCACCAAGTGCTTAGACTTGGTTGGTCCTATTTAATTCATTGATTTGTTCGAGGACACTGCGTTAACATAATATTCATGTCTCTCTACGTTCCTCACTGTAATTTATGGTGGCAATTTCAAGCTTTTATGTACTAAAAGCTTAGAAGACTTCAGATCGCTCTATTCCCATTCTTGTGATCATTATTGTATATTAAAGTGTGACCATGTGATACAGAGAAACTTGTTGAAGATGAGTAAAAACTTGTGCCGTGAGTAGTAACACGTTGGTCGGCGGCTGCGTTTGAGACAGCGGCCGCTTAAACGTATCTCGATTCTCCTCTCGTACTCTCCCTCTGTGTACTCTCTCTAGCTACGTCAAATGCGCTGATCCAATACATCGTCTTAACAAGTCTTCTCCTCTCGTTAATCTCACTCATCATTTAACATCACTCTGTCACAATCTGAGGGACATAACAAACTCACGCTATTACATAAACTTTGACATAAATACTCATCTCTTGTATTCACTCAATCTGCACAGTCATCTATCTCTCGTTCATCTCTCTCTCTCATATCTACTCATCTCTCTCATCCGCCCAAGGATCGTTGATCTTGCCCTGTGTGGCTAATGACAACAGTAAGATTCGATTCCCAATTTTAAAACAATTTACATATGCAACAACTTCTCTTTCTATACCAATATACTTTACGAATTCCTCTTTTCAATTATTCCTATCATTAATAGAATCACTATAGCTCTTAGCCCAAATTAACAATTTTCACCCGTAACTTTCCTCTCTGCGCATAACCTTTTGATGATGAGCTTGCATTGACAATCTTTCCTTCACCCTTAGCACTTTGCTCTCTGTTTATTATCCCTAACTCAGTGCCAACAATACATGATTTTTTTGAATAGATCCATGTTAGTTATTCATCCAAGTAAATGTACCGGAGTTTGCATGGAAAGGAGAACGGAATTATCTGTAATATTCCAACAATCACGATCTACTTACTACAACACAAAATAGAGATATAAAAATATAAAGTAGAGACACTAAAATAATTAAAATAATATATTATTAAAACATAAAATTGAAATAATTAATAGAAAAACTCAGCAACTTTCTCACATAATTCCCAAAATGTGCGATTTACTAACTAAACAATTATTCATCACTTCTATATGTAATACAATAACTTTTCGAGTAGTTGCACATTCTTGAAAGACTCGTTTTGGAGTAATATTATTACCTAATAGTGAAACACTGAGACAAAAGAACAGATTTACAAGCTACAAAAAGGGTACTGAATCACTATAACGCACTAAACAGTCCACCAATTATAGTGTAAAGCAAGTCTTTTAACGAACACGAGACTAACAAACCATTTTAGAGTGTATTTACTATTATACTCATAAATTATGATATATATATACATATCTATACTTTTATGGTAAATTTTCCAAAATATAAATGAATTTAATAATAATCATAATAATATTATTAAATATTATATTATATTATTTGAATTTAAACTTACTATGATTAAAATGGATAGTTCACATAAGATCTATACAAAAACATAATAAAATGTCTTCACCAATAGTTAACTGCGTTTTTTAGAAAGGTTGATTGTAAAAATTTTATGTCACTTTTTGTTAACAACTAGGATCCAGATAAAGTTAAGGTACCTATCATTAACCAAACTACCGTGAAGTGATTCTTATGATTACTTATTCACAGATACTATGTTCACCATATTGTCAGTTGAATTCCACAAAATCAATGAAATTACAACAATGTGCCATATAGAGCCTAGGAATAAATCTAGGCCAGGCACTATTTTCAAACTTCCACGTCCTCCAATGAGTGGCCTAAATGTGAACAAGTATACTTTTCCAGAAGGCAAGGCACATCGAGTCTCAATGAGTTATCTATTTATGTATACATCAAGAGCCACACTAGATATGTTCTTCAAAATGTGCCGCAATAGTCAACAAGAGTGTTAAACACGTCTGCGTGCGAGCACGATATCAGCAAAGCGTGATACTTCCTGTAGTGATTATAGAAATCTTTCTTAGCATATTAACTCACCAAATAATACATTAATAAACAATAATGATATCAATATAAATATAAGTAGTGTATAACAACACAATAAGAGAACTTATCCATTAATGCCCAGACTCATATCAATATAGCCTGTCATAATAAATTAGAAGTAATTAGGCTAATGATAATATACCATTTTTTTAAAAACACATCATGCCAATTATATTTTCATAAATAATATCTTTAGTTCCTAGATACATTATAACTAAATCAATTTTATTATTAATATTGTCCTTATAATATAATTAATATTTCAGTACTTCATTGCACATAAAGTATAATGTTCATATATGGATATTTTAGTAATTTTATTTTAAAGAAGTTAAACTTCATTGAATGGTAAAACCGAATAGAAAGAAAAAATAGACTTTGTCAGGCATTGTATTACTGTAGCGATTGGATGCGCTCATACAAATGGAACAATGAGAACTGATTTTAGGAACTATGAGTGAATTCTTTGCGTAAAGTTATTTCGCAGATTATTTAGTTGATAGATGGGAGAGTAAATGGAGGTGTAGTATGTGAACTTTTTGTGTTAAAGCAAATTTTGATTTCAGTGCGATTGCCTTCAAGTTAACACTAAATATCTCTTGTCGCACATGCTATATAATTTGACTGATCATCAGTTTTGTTTTTTACTTAAAGTTCTCGCACCTCACGGCAATTTCCTATTCACTGAGGGGGAGACTTACTTCTAGATAATTTCTACTAGATCCAGATATGGATCGGATCCCTGGGGTCTCCTTTTGCCATGCGAGCGCGGTGCGATCGTGCGATAGTGTGACCATAAGAAGCACAGCGTGTTGCCTGAGCAATTAATAGATCTGGCTAGCAAAACGTGATGTGGTACATTAATTACATAAGATGACTATGTGTGCATTTATATTATGTGTTGAAATAAAGAAGTGTGGTTTCGAAAGATATTACATGCGTTTATATGAGAGTTTAGTAATGTAGAATTATGTGTGATTTGTAAAGTGTAGAGGCATTTAAACAGTAACTTATCGGTGTGAAGTTAATTAGATTGATGAGCAGCTGGAACATTTTGAAGTAGGATATAGGACAATAATTAGAACTAGTTCTCAGCGATCTATACTATGATAAAGAAGATACAAAGGTAAGAGGATAACCATGCACCTAAGTCAGCTAAGGATAGATAGACAACAGTCTCGCTGGAGAGCGGAACTGTGTGCCTTACGGAAAATAGCCTTAAAACATATAATCGAGTATTGTTGGACTGTTATTATATGTTGTATATTCTTGAGAGGCAATAATCCTGGAGCCCAAGTTGCAAGCTTTCGGTGTAACTATTTGTTCTATGAACACGAGAGATTATTGTTACTACGAATGGTATCATAAACTGTATATCTGCTTAAGTGAGCATAATTTTGTATGTATACTAAACGATATGAATGTATGAGTATTGAATTCTACCATTATAAGTACGAATGATACTGTTAGATGACTTAATCCTCTAGAGAGTGTGTTTATGCCCTTTTAAGAAGTAAGATAGTTTAAGAAAACGAATTGATAGGGAAAACTTTTTTTTATGTGGTATTATGTTATATCTGGAAATAGTAATAATTAATGCAGATGTTGTGTTCTTGCATTTGTGTGACATGAGTAAAAACTATGGTAAAGAGCCTTGTACACCTGCAGCATCTAAATAATACAGTGCAATAAATTGAGGCGTTAGAGTTCAACACTCATTGAACGACCACCAGGCGAGTCTTTGAAAACCCGAGCCTAACAAAAGAATGAGGGTACGGAGCAACGATAATTTCATATATGATTTTTGATTCTCTCATAATAGGTGAGGAGCGGCCAGTAGTGTTCAAAAATGATAGCTAGTTTTTAAAAGGCGGAGGACTGAAGGCATAAGTACAAGGACCGTCAATACAGCAAAAAACCACATAACTACCTCTGGCGTACCTATGAACATGAATCTCTGAGAAAACGCATCGAGAAAAAGAGACGTTGTTATGTTATCTAGGCGTAAAGCGGTAACTAAACTTTGCAACCGTTATCGGGAGAGGTGATAGAAGTACTAAGATGCTACATAGAGACAGGCACCGATGACTAGTGAATAGTATGGAAATTTTATACACCCCTAGAAAACACGTCCAGTGGAGAGCAAGTAAAAATTCATAAAACCTACTAGAGATATGATAACTGACAGAAGGTAGGATAATGTAAGGGAACTGGACTAAAAATGGATACAAAGCAAGATGAAATGAAAAATAAATAATATATAAAGGCAATAATAAGTATAAAAATCAAATGTTACCTACATAGAGTTAATCATATAATGAGATATTTTGTGAAAATTGCTCTAAAACCAAGTATATGCCTCATACAATAAATCATAAATTGATAAAATAAAAGGCACGTAACCAATACCAACAATAACTACCTTTTTCATAAGGAGTTTCATTGAGATTACCTCAACTTTATATATACATGACTAACTATTTATCTACTCACTGACATCATTCAAAAATGACAAAACTCCATCTAACAGTTAACTAAACCTACTTATATATATAATATATATATATATAATATATATATATATATATAATATAATCAATTATATACTATATTCTTGAAAGACTTAAGTTTAACGTATATATTCCTGAGAACATTACGGAGATAGTGGAATGAATCTTTTCCTGTGTATTAATTGTAAGTCACGATCAAATATGCTATTGGTTACCTAAGTATATTCGCTAATTCCTGGTGATGTCAACATATGATAGATTAACCATCCAGTCAAGTAAAAGTAAAACTATTTGTTTCAACTCTCCTTTCTCAAGCACTTCAAAAACAAGAGTTTTATCATCAACAACCATATTTATCTGATTCTAAGTGACATAACTGCAATTCAGAGCCAAAGAAATTGTACACAATTTATGTTTTTCTTGAGGGCTGAAACTCTAATATAGTTACTTGTAACAATCTAGACATCTAAATATCCGCTATATGAGCTGTAAAAAAAAAAACGGCAAACACCAATTAGTTTCAAAGGTGGGCCCGGGAAAGGAAAAATTTAGTACTTTGAGAGAGGATAATGAGTTCAAGTAACAAGTAATTATAATAATGTTTAATATAATTATAATAATTTATATTTATATATATATATAATATATAATACTATATAATTTACAGACAAACTTGTTATCGTATAGTAGAAGTAAAGTATACCAGTAGATCGGAAACATAACGAGTGCAAGATCGGCAAACAACCCAGAGCCAGCAAGAAGTGCCGACGATGGAGTTCATTCATATGTGTGCATGGCAAATAAACAGTTAAGATACCGACGACTAAATATTAAGCAATATATCGAGATTCCCACTTTGACAGCTCGACACCTAATAAATTCATACAAGAGATCAAGAACTACTCTAAAATAAAATATACTAAGATTTTTGTAAATGCAAGCATAAATAGCAAGGAGCACAAATTGAAAGAAGGTAAATAAAGAGGAATGCGAAAAACAAAATAATTCCTTATGCAAATTAGCTCATAGATATTATAATATAAGAAATCACTAACAATCTAAAACCTTAATCAAATTTACCATAAGAAATCACAGCATATATATATTATAATACCAAAAAATTTATATCCAGGATGAATTACAAAAAAAATATGAATACCTAAAAATATTAAATACTATTATTTAAACTTACCAGTTTTACCTTAACTTATGACACATAACTAGGAATGATAGTAAGCCATAAGATAGAATGATAAACAATGTTTAAATATCTAATAAATAATTTTAATATATATACCTAGATTATTATAAGACAAATTATGGTTTGGTTCACTTTATTTGTAAATAACTACTTATATACTAAATATGCTTTAAATATAATCACAAAATATTATTTTATAATTAACTAAGATACTTAAAGTAATAAAGTGAAAACTATAGGTATTATAAATAAGTGAACATAATTATGTGAAAATAGAAAACAGACATCTATCTAACCCTCCTGGATAATCCCTAAAAAAACAGGGTGGGGTGTGCAACATGAACACAACAATCAGAGTGCATGACTATGAGCTATCCTTAGGCATAGAATATTAAAGGTGAGATATGTGACAGGACCCCATACACGCCGAGAGATCCCCGTAATAAGTATATATACATATATATAGCCATATATATATTTTATATTTAAATGTAAGAATATATATATAGTAGCTTACCAAGATATTATATATACTGATTCATGAGAGACGAGAATCAATGATATGATGGAGGCAATAAGAATCGAGAGAATCGTTAGAGTTTAGTGATGGTGAATGATTTTATTTCGTTAGGTATCATAATGCGTAATAACAGTATAGGGATGAAATAGTTATCAGAGGTGAATATAGTAGAATATATAAGGAGATAGACTTATTAGTAAGTAAAGAAAGGATAGTAGATAATATATAACGATATACCTATGTTGAGTTATGTATTAGGAGCTAAATTATACCCTTGATGCCCAAAGTTTGAGTAAGGGCCTGTTGATACCTATCATATTACATATATAGCGAGAGGGGTCGAAGTAAACTATCGAGTCTCCGCCAACACACGGCACATCTGTTACTTTCACGAGCGAGAGACTATAGTCACAGTAGAGACACGGATATAAGACATGCCTGAGCGTTTTGTAGGAGAGGTGCATGAGAGAGCTTATGAGAGGCAACTTCATGAGTAAATTAACGCGAGTGTAGTGTATTTAACTAAATCTGAATCTCAATACCTCCATCACGCTCACTCGATCCAAGCTCAAACGACTATAACTAACGGTACAAGTCACGGTTTACTACAACACATACAAGACCAACACTCCATTTCACTATGGCGCCCACTCACCAGTAGGGGCTGTGAGTACTAGAAGCTAGCCAATGCCCCCATGAGATGCTGAATAAACAGGACTTGGGTCCAGACTGAGGCTATGGAGTACTATCATCCCACTGTAACTGCTGCACCGTTTCACCTTTTGATAATGGGCCTACTGAGTTCGAGGAAAGAAATCGATTAGGAAGATGAGGTCTAAACGCTGTAGTACGCCACCGATTTATCTACCAGTGGTAAACATGAAAGTATAAAAAAACTACTAAAAAAATAAGAATGAAATATGTGATTGTATAGGTATCTGAGTGATATACTAATATAGTCTATAACCTAGTAAATCACCCTATGTATGTAATAGTATATAAAAAAATATATTATATATATTATATATACTATATATATATTATATATTATTACATATGTAAGTAATAATTTTTATATAGTATAATGATATATATATAATGTATATATGGTGAGTCAAAAGTCGCGCACCATAGGAATATTAAAAAATCTGCATGTTCAAAGAATTCGTCCACAACTTATAGACGCATTTTAAGTTCAGACATGCCCAATTACCAGGCAAATTGCAGAGCAGTATAAATAGAAACCAGATTAATGCATTCCTCTTTAATATTATCTCTACAGTGTTGAAAGTTTATTATTTGCACGAGTCAGTAATATCAACCGACTTTTAAATGAGAGCCCAAATGAAAAAATCAGGTTTTGGAGCCCAGGGTCCTTGGAGGCCCGTTATAGAAAACCTCAATGTCCCAATCCATTAAATATGAGATGGTTCATCGAAAAAGTTACGCACACTCAATGTAAAATGTTGACACACTATCCTACTGAAAGAAAATGTTTTTCCTTAAATTGCGTAATGGAACATCTTAAAGAATATCCATGAAGAAAGTCGGTAGCATATGATGGTTTGAATCATCTGTAATGATGACATCACAAATGAAAGGACTGATAATTAATCCAACCATCCCATATCATAATCCTAAGATCATTTTGCAATTTACGTAGCTTCCATCCAATATGCATTACTGTCAGATCAATAGTAACTGTTGTATCTATTAACATAACTACCGAGATGAAATGTGGCATCACCATTAAGGAATATAGAAGGATAACCATATTATATCCTATTCAAAATCACAAAACTGTTTTCAACTATCTTTCTCACCTCTGTGCAGCTCCTGAACGAGATGAACACTAAGAATAGAAGTGATATCTATGAAGAATACACATAACATACGCATGAAACACCTATCTATTGACTTAACTTCCTTGTTGGTTTTATTGGGCTGCTTCAAGAGACATACCAAGACATATGTTGTTTTTTGTTCAGTTGTGTTTGGCAGCCTTAAACTTCGAGAGCGATCTTTAACACTTCCAGTGTATTTAAAATGTTTAATTAGTCATCTAAATGTTGAAGGATTTACTTAAGGACAGTGTGGATTCTGCCTATTGAACTCCATCACAAGGGATCTCTTGTAGCATTTGGTCCTATACATTAACACCTGGGTGATTCATTCGGATCTGATTTGCCAGTTATACTACTTCACTGCACCGCAAACACAACATGTCGGTAATCTCTCTGGTGCGCGACTTTTCACTCGCCATATATATATATATATATATATATATAATATATATTTTATAATTAGTATTAATATATTATATAGTATATATAGTATATATATATATATTATATATTATGATATTATATATATAGTATATAATATATATATATATTATAACACATATATTAGTAGTTATTATTATTATATGGTATATATATATAGGTATGACATTTCGTCACTAATGAATTTTAGGACCTATTAAGTATAGGTTATTTATTATATGTTATGTATATATTATTGTTTATATTGATATATTTATATATATAGTATATATTTATATACACACTGCCATTAAAACTAAGGGAAACGGGTTCCACGAGGGCGCATTGTTTCTTCATTGCTCTTCAAGTGCTCTTTCAGGAGATCTGCCGCACCTGGCAACCAAGTCCAGGAACTGATTACTTAACGGAGCACGAATCAGTTCTCATTTCCCAACTTCCCTTGTGAAATACAGCTCACCACACACACCAAGAATACCTACAATCACTAGAAAACTTGGCTACTCCACAATAGAATGACAGCTTCCCCCTTGAAAATCCTCCATTACCGATCCTCAACCACGAGACCGCCGACCGTAATCTTCGATGTCACCCAATACGGTTCTTACTTGAACACAACGCCCTCTCAATAGCAACCAAAAATTTAGGTACGGGGCACTACGACACCACATATGAGACTTCTCCCCCACGATCGACGCAAATTATTCCTCAACTTCAAAGGAAATTAAAAACACGCCTCCGAACTCTTCCAACCAACTTAGCGACAGAAAACACACTTAACGCGTAAATCTGAAAAACAACTCTCAGAACTATATAACTATGCCTGCGCGCGATGGGGTTCTCAGACTATCACATCGCAACCGTTGGGGAATAATTGACAGAAGTTACTACAAACAACTGGCCCTTTGGCAGAGATATACTGGTGTACTTAAAACAACCCATGTTCCAGCATTTTAGCATGACCAGACACACATCTTCCATCTACGATCCTACTTGAAGAATGGTAGGGACACAATTTTCAGAGAACACTCAAACCTCTATCTATCCATGCCACAAATACTCTCCAACCCCCGACACAGTAAAATCTCCCCTCTCTACAGTCCTGCAACCTTTTTAATGACAATTCTACACAAATCCCCCCACCCCCAAACAGGTCTTGGCTCTCTCACAGCCATACACAATTAACTAACAATATCTACAAAACCGACAATAAGCAATCTACTAAATCCCTCCCCAATACATTCCTACAGAAGAAATTCCCTGTCGCAGAGGATAACGCGGAAATTAATCGCCCGAGCAGATCAGGCATCCCGCCAAATCTTTGCATACAAATTCAGATTCAAAACTTGACAACGCTATATCCCATCTGCACGTTAGATGTATATCCAGGACATGCAATGGAAGCACTTCTCTGAGGCCCCGCCTCCGGACGCCCGCCCGTACCACTTCGCTGTAACCTCTCTTCGACTGTGACACCGCCCAAGAGCAGTGGCGGCTTTCTGGAGGCGGTGTGGCCTCTCCAATTAAGGTGGGGCCAGGGGCAGAAATATAGTTATATAATTATAGATATTATGATATGTATATATTATATTATATATCTTTTAGTATATATATATTATATGTAATATATATATATATTATTATATATTAGTTAATATAGGTAATATATATAGTATGAGGTATATATATATATATAATATATATATATTATATATATTATATAGTATATTATATATAAATATACTATATTATATATAGTATTATATAATAGTAAATAATATTATATATTATATATATATAATTAAATATATATATTATTATATATATATGTATATTATATATATTATATGATATTATAGTATATTTATATATATATTGATATACTATACTAGTGTTACTATATTATTATGAGTGTAATTACACAGTAAACTTCATGCATAAACATTTTGGTTTCTTTTATTTATTATTGTTTTTGTAACTAAATGGAAGGTATTTGGTGTCAGAGCATTGTAAAATATCGGGAGTATTAGTGGCTGGCAACTGCACTCGAGTGCTTTTAGGTCTGCAGTTCGACAGTGGTATTGCATAACCCTTTTCCTCTTCTCTGAGAACTAGACCAGATGGAACAAGGTGGCTCCATTCCCCTTTATCTATCTCTCATCAAAGCTTGCCGGTTTTAGGTTGTTATTTATTCTTAGGGAAGATGTTTGTTATATCTGTGCTTTATCCTGTTCAAAATTACAATTTCCTTCTTTTTCTCTATAACCAAAGGTAATTTATTATTTACCTTCTCACAGTCTCTTATTATATATAGAGGCTATATTATATACTATCAAAGGTAATTGTATACTTATATACGATACTCAAAGATATACCGGTCTATATAATTATATATATATGTATATAGTATTTATATATATTAGTTATAGTTATATAGTATATTAGTATATAATTGTATATATAGTTATATATGTATAATATATAGTATATGTATTAATGTATACGTATTATATTTATATTATGATATTATAGTACTTATAGTATATATATATGTAGTAATTATATATTATTATATATTATAGTATATTAGTATATGATGTATTATATCGTGTACCGCCCCCTTTCGTCAGTATTCTTTGTCACTTGGATATATTTTACGCTGATTACCAGAACCCATATAACTATAGTAGAGTCTCTATAGTATCCTTCAATCGTGCAATATTGTTCTACAGATGTACTTTTCGATCTAAAGATATTGTAATCTTGGTATGTTACTGGTTTATCCACTTTCACCAAAAAGTTGAATGTTTGTTTTTCCTTGCAGTCTTAAAAATGAGCAAATATTTAACTCACCGGAATCTGTAGAACCATTGTACCTAGTCACTAATATACTGTTATTATTTTCGTATTGGTTGAATTTATATAGGTCGATAGTCATGATGAGTCACATGGCGGCGCCTTTAGCCTTATATAAATCAATGAATAAGTTAGAAGAAGACTTAATATCATAGTTTCCAACTCCATTTACATACACACAGTTAGAGGTTGTTTTGTCTTTAGAAATGTCGAGCAACAGGTCGCGATGTTTGCGTATATATACCTTTTCTAATGAACGTTTTTAATTTCCACTCTATGCGTTCTGTATGTAGACATTTCATTCTTTTAATATATACAGCGTTTCTGTTAGCATCATATGTTATTTGATGTCTTTCAAATAAAACTAATTTTCGCTCCTTATAAAAACAAAACTTTCTTTTTCAATAGCAAAATACAAGATATACTGTGTAATAAAGATTCAAAGCGAGATTAAATTAGACATAAGTATAGTTAATTTTTCCGTGGTTGCACATGTCAACTTCTGATAAGATCACGTCAACGTGACATAGTTCACGTGACATAAGTCGGAGCATCATCATGTTTGGCAGTTGTTGCGTGTGAATTATTGTCGGGTGTCAATTTCTTTAGTCCTGTTACCACGCAACATTGGGGCTTCAATTAAGTTGACTTCGATTCCATTTGGGTTGTAAGGAAGATAAATGGCGACTAGGAGGTTCACGGATCAACTTATGGGTTCATACTGAGGGCAATGTTTGATACAGAAAAATATATGGGTAGAAATGGTGGTATTTGTAATTTAACGTGGGGAAGTGACATTCTGAGAAAACGGAATGGAAGGCTCATCTAATCTGTCATGTGACTTCCATTTCTATTGAGAATATTAATATGTGACCGAGCGCTTAACACTCAATGAAATTTCAAGAACAATCCCAAGAACTGTTAGAGGAACTAGTTTTAATGAAAAAGTATTATAGCAATTACACATGTCCAAAATAATGAAAATTTCGGCAACAAAAATGCTTGATAATGCAGGAATAAAGAACAATCGTTGCATGTTGCAATGCTGGCATGAGCCTTAAAAATCTTTGCCATGTTCCATATACTCGAAATTTGGCTTTCCAAATTATTCCGTCTATATCATGAAATTTAAAACTCAGGAAATCATTAATTGTTGTGGTTACGAAATTTCTTTATGATTGTTATAAATGAAATAGAAGAAAGAAAAAGAAAAATTTCGCTTTACAAACTTTATTTTTTATTTACAATATGGTACAGAATGCGATGAATCAGAATCAAAATCAAGAATCGGAAGAATATGCAAATTTTCTGTAATTAGCATTAAAATCGGAATCTAAAAGATAATTTATCGGATGGAATTTTATAATTTTAAAATTAAATTGGCAAAAAGTGAAAAAGAGAGGGAGATATGAAAATGTTGAATTTTTAAGTTCAGAATCTCTGGAAATTATTTGGTGGCATCGTTTCAGCACTAATAAAGACAATACGTATTAGTTTACTTCAGCTCCATAGAAAGCAATAATTTCTCCCGCAATAGGAGGATAAAGGCGACGATTCTTCAGACTGTAATGACAGGTGATATACACCCGATAAAGAAAAAAAAAACAAATGGATAAGATGGTGTCACAGACACAACTACTTCAGTACCAGTGAAAAAAATTGAAAATAGATTGTAACTGATACAAAAACAAAAATCATAAAGATGAATCGTGTCCCAAGAAGTTTGTGACCATTCGTACCTTGTTCATGTTGCACACGAAATGTTGCAAACCTTGAAGATTGAAACAGATTCATCTTTCCCACAACCCAGACCTGTTTCCTTTAAAAGTTCAATATTGACAAGATCTAAAAGATCAAGTGATGATGTAGTTACAATGTCGAACAAATTTCTATGGCATTGGAGCCAAGAAACTAATTCCCAGGCTCCCCAAAAGCTTGAGGCCCATAGTGACTATATTGATAAATATACTTATAATTTTCTAAAATAAAATGATTCAGAAATATTTTCAGGATATTCTCTCTTCATTTTTTGAATATCCCCTGTTGCTATAATATTCTAATCGGTCACATAAAACAAATATAAAGATTCAATATCTGAAGTCCATTAAAACATATGTATATACTGCATTACAAAGTAAATTAGATAAATATATATATGTAACTGTATTAATATCAATAGTGTAAAACTCTTCGTAAGGTATATTATCATTATAAGAAATAAGAGTGAGTCAATAATAACAATTTTGAATCATTGGTAAATATAATATTGGTACTATAATTAGAGTCAAGTCAATCAAGTTTAATTATATAAAATGGTAACTGAAAATTGTTGATTACAATTAATAAAATAAAATAAACATGAAGCCTGACAACAAAAAAAAAAAAGAAAAACTGCTCAAATAGAAGATGATGCGATAAAATCCGAAATTAGGGAATTCCTACTTACAACACACATTTTCTCTTTGTTACTCAAAGAACCCTCTCTTTTCTTTCTCTCATTTCTTATTTTAATTTTCCATTTTCCTCTTATTAGCCATTTCTTCTTAGGTTTAGGTTTTGGCTTTTGAAAGCAGAGCGATGTGTTATGTTTTTCTTTACAATATTTGCAGCATTTTTCACTTAAGCATTCTGAAGTCCTGTGATTATCTTCCAAACAAAGTAGACATAGATTAAGAATGAGAGCCCTTTCATACCTTTTAAAGGGTGTGTTGAATTTAGGACATCCACCAAACTGGTGGTTGCTGCCACAACATAATGAACATTGAAGATTTTCTTGTTCCTTTCTATTAGTAGAATTACACAACAATGTATTGTGCTTTCCTTTACAAAGTTTGCACCCGACTGCATTCGAACATTTTTCAGTGGTATGTTCAGTATTAATGCACACAAAGCACAAACTAAGTTCCTTTGCTCTCTCCATCTTCTCCAAAGGGGTTATGAAAGCTGCGCAACGATCGATATCGTGAGATCCCAAACAAAGTATGCACAGCTTAATTTTTCTTTTTTTATTTGTATTACAAACTGTTGAGTTCGAAGACGCACACAGCAATATATGGTGCTTTTCATTACAAAATTTGCAGCCACCTATCTTCCGACAGTTTTCTGTCAAATGTTCATCTTTAATACAAAGCAAGCATAATTGAAGCTCCTTTGCCCTCTCCATCTTCTCCAAAGGGGTTTTGTAAGCTGTGCAAAGACTTTTATCATGAAATCCAGAACAAAGTGTGCAAAGCTTTTTTGATAATGCACACAACAATGCACTGTTTTTCTTTACAATACTTGCAAACACGCTTCTTCAAACAGTTTTCAGTCAAATGTTTATCTTTAACACAAAGCAAGCATAACTTAAGTTCCTTTGCTCTCTCCATCTTATCTAAAGGGGATTCGTAAGCAGTGCAACCAAACGTGTCATGAAATCCCCAACAAAGTTGACAAAATTTCCTCCCTTTCTTAGCGTTGCTTCTTTTACTTTTAACTGGTGGGGTTACTGAGGAACACAAAAATGTACTGTGTCTTTCATTGCAAATCCTGCAACCAGTCCTTAAACATTTTTCAGTATCATGATCAGCATTAAAACATAATAAACAAAGTCCAAGTTGTTTGGTTCTTTCCATTTTCCTTGATGGGATTTTATACTGTGTACAGCTATTAACCAAATGATATCCTGAGCAAAGTGGACATATTGATGAATATTTACATAACAGCATATTGTGGTTTCCTTCACAGTATCTGCAACAAATAGGTCTAAAACATTTTTCAGTAGTATGATCACTCTTAATACAAATTAAACATAACTCGAGCTGTTGAGATCTTTCCATTTTCTGAGAAGAAGTTTTATAAACCGTACAACCACTGAAATGATGGCAACCTGAACAGAGTTGACATACTAATGAATATTTAGAAGAATCTTCAGAGTCCTTAACACCTTCTTCCTTATTTTTACAAGCATTGTCACCTCCTACAGTAACAGTAGAATCATTCCGAGGTCTTCCTTCAGAATCCTTATTTACCTTCTGAGAAAATTCAAAATTCAATAACTGAATTTCAAATTTTAAAGCATTTTGAATTTCAAGAAGGTTCCAGTAGTTTGTTTTATCAGCTTTATTTATGCAAATCCAAATTTCTATGGGCAATGTTTTTTTCAAAAAGGGTACAACTATAGAGCTTGCTTCCTCAATACTTTTTCCATACTCTTTAAGGGCTCTGATGTGGTATTCATAATCTGAACTGAATCGCATTAAAGAATCTGAAGTAGTAGCAGTTGCAGGATCATGATTCTCACTTTCAAAACCCTCCCAGAATCGAAACCAATCTGCAGTTTCACCATTAAATTTCGCTTCCAGACCTTGATCAGCAAGAACATCAAGAAACGATTCTGCTCGTTTAATTATTCCATCAATATCTGCAGGAGCAGCTGATGGTTCTTCCACATACTGAGTAAAAGAATTTCTTACAAGCAATATTTCATTGAAGTCCTCACAGTGGTCTACAATGTCTTTAATTTTCTTTAACAAAGCAACCATGCTTTTAATCTTAGCCTCATTAAAACTTGAGCTGTCTAACAGCTGTTGAAGCATACAACCAACGCTGGTGCTAGATATATCAAATATAAATTGGGCAGTAACATTATCCGAGCCAGAATTTTTGTTAAATACTTCCATATTGAAGAATTATTCTAAATTTACTAACTAAAGTAACTTTATTTACTATTTAAAAAATAATAAAATAAACTAAAAATAAAACGAAATGCAAAAAAATTAAACCAAAATATTTTTTACCAAATAGCAATACATTAAAAATATAAAATCCTAATAAATGCAAAATCAAATTATAATGTTACAACAATCGATTTACAAAATATTAAGAGTTGCAAATCTTTATGAAACAAAAAGCCAATTTCATTTCCCTCCTTACTATATACTCCCGAAAAGTACCACCGAAAAGTATCAAAAGTACTTCCAAAAGGTGGTTTACCACCACTATAAAACTCTTCAAAAAATTAAAGCAACAATGAACTTTTATATATAAAATATGGAAACAAATAAGAAAAAAAGAAAAAGAAAAAAATGACTAATATCTAACATATAGGAAAAAAAAATTACTTGGGAGTTCTTTGAAGTTTGTCGTAATTTCCAAGTCTCTTCAAAGTATTTATAAATGGCCTGCAAAGAAAAAAATATATATATATATATATAATATATTATATATTATATATATATATATATATATATAATAATATAGTATATATATATATATATATATAAAATATGTATAAAATAATATAATAAATACCTTATATTTATTAGTTCGTTAAAATGGATGTTGAATTAAGTTATATAGTTACCGTATTATTAATATAAATATATAATAAACATTAAAATAATAATTTACCGATTAACATATAATTTAAATTTTAAAATACCCTCAACCAGTTGAGAAAATGCTCGTCACAAAAGCATCCTGGAAAAAAGAAACCATAGAGTGATATTGAAGCAAGCCGAAAGAAAAGTCTCCAACACCTTCCCCTTATAACATTAAGTGCGAAGCCATCGCGGACAAAAATAATCAACTTAGGGGCCTGTTCATTGGGGCTGCAAAGATCTACCCCTCAACTATGGGCACTCTGTCAATGATAAGTGTTCAAATCTCTGGCCCATATGGAACCACACACCATAACCCCTCACAATCCTTCGCCATTCACAACATCATAAAGTTATATTGCATTCCTTTCTTACTTGCACTCTGCCAGACTCGCATTCCTCTCCTTAAGGCATTCTTTTACTGACTAAATCCCACTTTTCTTCGATCTCCCAGAACAATCTGGTCAATCCCCAGCACACTCACCACTATACATCCATCTAACCAACCGACTATCATACATCCGTTTAACCAACCGATGACCAAACCATCTCAACCTGCTTTCATTTATTCTCTCATTATAATAATATACTTCAACCTTTACTACTTCTTCACACCACACAACTCCCTAAATACGGTTCACCTTCCTAACTTATTTTATTCAATTCGTTTCACACTAACACGCCCCGTAAAAATTAAGATCCATGGGCTTGAAGCACATTGCATTAATAAGAATTATATTACCTCTTGACTGCCAGACCGATGCTTTCACTACACTACTATACATATAACACAGGTAAACAAAATACCATCATTGTAATGACCCTATTGTCGCAACTCAAGGACTTAAAGTCCCTAATATACATTCCACCACACGATTATATTGCAAATTTTCAAGGACTCTATCTTTCTGCAAATATCTCACAAACTTATCACATAAATAATTATCATCTTTCACATATCATCCTATCTTACCTACAAATTTATCAATCCACATCATTCAATATAAATTAATATTATTAAATTAGACATATATATTTTAATGTTCCAGCTGCTCACCATCTAAATAAATCAAATAAAAAACACATGTAACAAAACAATAAAATATGATGTTTATATCAGTGTAGCTTATTCTCAATTGTAAACACTTCTACACAGTTAAAATTGATACTAAAATTAGCCCATATATCTATTGTAAACAATCTTCACTTCATTTTATTATGATTGAAGATACTTTGTTTAAGTATACATTCATTTTCGTTTTGAGCTATCTTTATCCGTTATAACCCACAGATTAGTATAGTTTGTCATCAAGTCTTGAATATATTTCTAGATTTTAAGGTTAATGAAACAACCAAAAATTCAATTAATTAAAATTGTAATCCATATGGTAGGAGTATGGAAAATTTAAATTAAAATTAAAAATAAATAATAATAATAATATAATAATAATAATTATATATATTATTAAGAATAATATTTAGGGATAACAATTTTATTCAATAAAATAGTTATTAGGTTGGTCAAGCTGGTTTGAGATAGCCGGCCTAAAGTTCGATTTCTGATAAGTATACACCCACAATGATGTTTACCCTCATAGAAAAGTGAAAGGTGAGAATTCAATAAATAGCAACAGTTTAAAAGTTTTTATTTATGTTTATTAAATAAATTAAAATCTGCATGTGCTAAAATGTGTGATGAAGGAAAAAACTGCATAATATAATAAAATAAAATTTAGATTAAATAATAAATATAAGCACATTATATATTAAATTTAATACAATTAGATATAATTATAATAATTTATCCAATAATGCTAACAGATTAAGATAATTTTTGAACACCTTATAATTAAGTATGGCTAATAGAAACTTAAGATTTAAATCGATTCTCATAATGTACGTTTAAACAATTAACAAAATAATTAAACTAAAACAATATTCTTAATAAAAACTTTTATAATTTATTTTACAATTATTAATTTATAAATAAATAAATTAGAAGCTTACTTTAATGGACTAAGAGCGTATTTAACATTATAAAATAAATCTTATACAGTATTACAATTTCATATACGCATTACTTGAGGATGAGGTTCGTGAGCCAGCATTTATTTTTTCCCAGCGTTCTCTGCTATCCTCGGGTTCTATACACTAAAGAGCCATGTGTGTTAGATCGATCGAAGTATCTGGACCTGGAGTGGTTGCTAGGATTGGATGCGAAGAGTATTATCATCAACATCACTTAGCTAGCGGCTACCCACAAAAGAGGAAAAAATATCAGACCTACAAAATAACAAAAATAACTAAAAATATGGGAATAATTCAACAGATGACTACAAATAATTAAATAACAAGAAACTCAACATATCCCTATAATAAGAATTCAGATTTATTAATAACCCGTTCATCATTTATTATACTAATTAATATTACAACTTTAAAGATGAAGCAAATTCGGTACAATGGAATAGAAATAATAAAATTAAATGCTATTGCCAGCTAATGATGATGTAAAGATGAAAGGACAAAGATTAACAGCTTTACTAAAACTATAATTAAGTTAAACTATTTTACCTATATTAAAGCAATTTTTAAAGTACACTAAATTTAGTTCAATAATCTTTATAACAAAAACAACAAACCAAACAAATAAAAACAATCAATTTAGTTTATATATTACTATCTTAATGGGATATCCAAGATATTTAAAATTAAATTCTTAAATAATTTATAATATTATAATTTATTTAAGAAAATTTACAATTTACTATAGCAATGATGAAGTCAAAGATGAAGCAAATTCGGACAATAGAAAAGAACCTTCATTAAGGAAACAGGTGGGATAGTTTTTTGTTGATCTTGATATATTTTTACATGATATTCCCTCTATATTTTATAAATGAAGTAATATATTACTTATTTTTTCATAAAAAGTTTATGTTCACTTCATCACATTTAAGAATTTCAAAATTTTATATTTTCACTGCTCTTGATTTTGGCACAAATACATTTGATTTGCTGTTGAAGAAGCTTGAAAATTTTCCTATCACTCAAGTTAACAATCTTAATGTTTTTGCTAATCACGATTATTTTTAATAGTGTAGTCACTATAATCCTCCTTCACCTTTTAAATTATTTTAAATATATAGTCGCAAATGTACAATGTAATTTTGAAAATGAAAATGTTGAAAATTTTTGTGTAGCTCGAAAACAGATCAAAAGAAGTTCACCATCTCTCGAGGATCAACAGTTGGAGATAGTAAAAAAACTGAAATCAAATTATTCTCCTCCAGAGAAGAAGAACTTGAATAAAAGCCCTCCTCAAAATAGTAAGAAAACACCCAAAAGAACAAATTGTTTGGATAAGTTTGTTTGTAAGTATCTTTTTAGAAAGTAAAAACTCATAATTTTTTGTCATAGATATCAATTACCGTTTTATTTTTATTTATTTGTATTTTTGCCATTAGGAGTTTGTGTAAACTTTTCGCTAAAAATTATAGGATGCCACAGAACCTATACTCTTTTATCATAAGCTTTAGATATAATTTTCTCTAATTTAAATATCTTATAATGATATAAATTATTAAATAAATTAGTTAACCTGCTATTTGACGATTAAAGTGATGGTTATTTTCAGTTAAGAAGACACCATCTAACACTAAAAATGAGCCAACTCCGGATGAATCAAACAAAAAACCTTCATCAGAAAGTGATCTTGCTAACAATAACAGTCTTAAAGTTGAAGAAATGGAAGTAGATAGTGTAAAGGAAAAGGATCAGAAGGAAGAAAATTCTGGAAGTCCATCTCCAAAAAAAATGAGATTGAGTTCCCCTTCCCCAAAATCGGATAAAAAGGCAGAAATTAAAGATTCTGAAAGTCCGTCACCAAAATCAGATAAAAAGGTAGAAATTAAAGATTCTGAAAGTCAGTCACCAAAATCAGATAAAAAGGTAAAAAATAAAGATTCTAAAAGTCTGTCACCAAAATCAGATAAAAAGTCAGAAATTAAAGATTCTGAAAGTCCGTCACCAAGGTCAGATAAAAAGGTAGAAATTAAAGATTCTGAAAGTCCGTCACCAAAATCAGATAAAAAGGTAGAAATTACAGATTCTGAAAGTCCGTCACCAAAGAAAAGGCGACTGAGTTCCCCTTCAAACCAATCATCCAAGAAGTCACCAAAATCAGATAAAAAGGCAGAAATTAAAGATCCTGAAAGTCCGTCACCAAAATCAGATAAAAAGGCAGAAATTAAAGATTCTGAAAGTCCTTCACCAAAGAAAAGACGATTGAGTTCCCCTTCCCATAAATCATCCAAGAAGTCACCAAAATCGGATGAAAGAGCTAAAAGTAAAGATTGTATAACAGATGAGGAACAGGAGAAAGGAACCTCTGGGAACCGACCACTAAAGAAAAAGAAATCACGTTCCCCTCCCAAATCTTCCAAAAGATCACCAAAACATAAAAAAGAACCTAAAAGAGAGTTGTCAGAAGAAAATTCTGACAAAGAGTTAGAAGAGAATTCTGACAAAGAGTTAGAAGAGAATGCTGACCAATCAAACTCGCCTAAAAGTACAAAAGAAATATCACCGTCCTCGTCTCCAAAGAGTTCGAAAATGCAAGAATCGAAACCAAAGAGTACAACAGAAAAGAAAGTTTCAATTAACCCATTTTTAGCTGCAAAGGATAAATCTGAAAAGAAAAAAAGTTTTAATCCAAGTAAATCAAAGTATGATCCTATCGAAGATGCTTCGTGGAAGAGAAATGAAGAGTAAGTATTATTATTATTATTATTATTATTATTATTATTATTATTATTATTATTATTATTATTATTATTATTATTATTATTATTATTATTATAAATTATTCTCCCGTCGCTTGCCGCTAGATATGGGGAAGGGTGTGTTATTATTCTTTCTTTATCCTCCCGTCGCTTCCCGCTAGATATGGGGAAGGGTGCTTAACATGCGCGGAAATAGGATAGTTAAGTAGAAGAGCATGACGTCAGTTGAAAGGAAACTCGCCATTCCCTCCATACCCTTAAGTGAGAGCTCGTCACAGTAAAAAAAAAAATCAACCCCAGAGGTTCACGAGACTGCGACGGACCCTCACTGTGGTATCTCGTCAATGTAGGGTTCATCCCTTGGGCCAGGCCAACAACCATACCCCTTCACAAAACCCCGCATTTCACTCCTATTATGCACTGTTCTTCTTCCGCTTTTTTCTCGCCTCTCCAAACTCGCATTCCTTTTCTTCAGACATTCTTTTACTGACTCAATCCACTTTTTCTTTGGTCTCCCAGCACACTCACCACTATTCATCCGCTTAACCAACCGACTATCATTCATCCTTTCCATATGACTAAACCATCTTAATAGACTTGCTTATTCTCTCATTTTCGCCTTTCTTCACACCACAACGTAACTCAACACTATACGCTTCATTCCTCTATATTTATCAGTCTTCTCCCACGCACACGCCTTAAGGATTATCCATCTGGACAGATTGCACCTTAGATCTATAAATCTTATTTCATACCACAGTTTCATATATTAACACTGGTAACAACTTACGATTTAATTACACCAGCTACCTTCTTAGCATTTCACAACTTTCCTACTACACTTTGCACCATCCCTTCCCCTTTCATCCAACAAATAACCTCAATATTCAAACTC
Organism: Trachelipus rathkii; assembly: GCA_015478945.1. Classification (NCBI taxonomy): domain Eukaryota; kingdom Metazoa; phylum Arthropoda; class Malacostraca; order Isopoda; family Trachelipodidae; genus Trachelipus; species Trachelipus rathkii. The sequence goes on along the minus strand of JABUQX010068567.1, from coordinate 61,229 downwards.
AGATACTTGTTTCAATTTCTCACCATCCAATATGATTTCACAAGGCGGACCCTTCTCACTCACTACCATAACCTTACCCTTATTTACATTTACTTTCAAACCCCTCCTTTTACACATCTTACCAAACCTCTCTACCAATCCTCTCAAACTTTCTTCAGATTCGCCACACAATCATCAGCGTACAATAAGCAGGGCACCCTCATTCTCCATCATTCTTACACCCTCCTCTGCCTCTAATTCCTTCATCACCCCATCCATATACAGATTAAATAGCCAGAGAGATATAACATATCCCTGCCTCACTCCGTTATAAATATTAACCCATTCACTTTCCACTCGATTAATTCTTACACAAGATTCATTATCGACATATATACTTTTGATTCCATTTAGAAGCTTAATAATCACTAACACCTGCCACAAAGCTTCCTTATTAATCCAGTCATATGCCTGTTGCAAGTACATAAAGCCTAATACAATTTATTCTTATTTTCTCTCATTTGTTTCAATGTGAAAATTTAATCTACCAATCCTCTACCACTTCTAAATGCTCATTGTTCTTCACCAATCAGTCCCTCAGTCACTCGACTCCCTCTTTCAACCAAAATACTAGCATATATCTTCCCTATAACACTCGATAAAACTAAATTCCCTATTGTTCCTACAGTTCCCCTTATCTCCATTACTGTTATATTAGGGTACAATTGCTGCACTCCTCCAATCCTTCGGAACTACACTCTCCACAAACACTTTGTTACACAACTTGAATATCCAGTCAATTACAATCTCGTCTCCATTTTTGATCATTTCAACATAATTCCATATATACCTGCTGATTTACCATCCTTAAACTTTCTCACTCTACCTATTACGTACTCCATAGTAATTACCTCTTCCCCAAAATATCTATTTCTCCTTACACCAACAAAGCCACACACATTCATTATCACCTCTTCATTACTGTCAGTGTTATGCAGATTTTCGAAATGTTCCCTCCACACTCGCCTAACATTCATTTCATCATTCACGAAAGTACCATTTCCTATTCATTATTTTATTAAAATTTCCCTTACTCTCTTTCTTAACCTTTCGTCGTGCTTCCTTTCAAAGGAGCTTCCTTTTTCCTGTAAGTTCCCATTTATCATCCTTCCAAACTGTTCATTTATCTTTTTTTTTTTTTATTCTGCATATGCAACTTTTTTTCCTCCTCATTTATTTCCATACTTTTCTTTGGAAATCTCATCATTGACTTTTAGCTCATTCCACCACATCTTTTTCTTTTAACCGCTTGAATCACCTTTACTTTTGCACACCCACATGCTTCTCTTGCACTACTAACAATAGTTTCCTTCATTTGCTTCCAGATTTGTTCACATTCAACTGATTTATTTTCAAGAATTCTCAAATACTTTTCCTTATTACCTTGTTCACTTAACTTCTCACCCTTAATTCTCCCTACTTCCTTCCTTATATATTATTAATCTAACATAAAACAACATAATGATCAGATATTCTCATCTCCAATCCTTTTCTGATTTAATGTCCACCACATACTTCAACATCTTCACCAACACAAAATCATTCATACTTTTTCACTTCGATACCATCTCTACCTGCACCAACTCTTCTATACATGAATACTCTTGTGCTCGAAGAATGTATTACTTACGCACATGCCTCTCATCGCAGAAATCAGTCACCTTCCTACCATTCTCATTTTCTCCCACAACCACAAAGTCACCTGTTATACCGTCCCTTTTTCGATCATCTATCCCACCATTCAAGTCGCCCAACATAATCAATCTGAAGCCCCTACTCACCCCGTCCAAAACATCATTCAGATTATCCGACAAAGTCACACTTTCCTCAGCATCATCCTCAGATGGACTATATGTTACAACCACACATACTTTTACCTTTTCAAACTAAAATTTAACCATTAGTATTCTAGTAATTACACAAACAAAATCCACCATAGCTCTGTGGCTAAAGTCACTCATCAGAATGGCAACTCCTTCTATCCCCCTTTCATTCTTCTAAACTTCAGCACACGCACATATTTCACCCCACACCTTTCGACTTCACCATTATCTTTCATCTTTGTTTCAGTCACTGTAAGCAAAGCAAATTTACTCTTTCTAAATACATCCATCACCTCTGACGATTCGTACAATTTCACCTATAGATAAGGTCTCTTTCGGCGGTCACGATTAGGTCCGAGGCATGCATTAGCATTCCTAGCATGAAGATAAGTGATAGCGGGCTGCCAACCCAACTATCACTTTCCCTTTTGTCGCCTCCTACAACACGCAGAACACATGCTTTGGGAATTCTTTCACCCCCAAACATGGATATATGAAAAAGGTGTCTGTAATAGTAATGTTTTATGGTCTATGTGATGCAAGGAATCAACTCCCGTGTAAGAAGAGTGTAGATATAAGCGTAAGAAGGCAAACCATTGGGTACTGGAGTGTCATAGGATGTATCTTACACACCAAATGCCCAATGGGAGGTAACCTCTCCTCTTCGAGAGTGCTACTTCCCTCCCTCTGTCCCTTTAGTCACCTCTTACGACACGCAGAACTTACGGTATGGGAATTCTTGTACTACCACAGAGGGATGCCCTCCTTACAGGGATAAATTATTATTTAATTATTATTATTATTATTATTTTTATTATTATTTGTGGAATGGTATTAAATTGTAATGTTATGTGATTCATGTTTATTTCGTGAGTCAGACTCCTGACTCGTATGATGATGGTTATTTAATTGGTCATAGCGTAATCTTACCCTAGTTCTACTTTTGATTCCAATTATTATTGAAAATCATGTGATTCCTATTCTAATTCCAACTACTAAGTATAAACACACAACTTTCAAACTCAATTCTTTGTTGTGATACATCAAAAATTCAAGATTCAAATGGAGATAACTATTCTCCAAAGAAAATGAAATAATCTTTCCGAATCTTTTTTTCTTCTGGTATTTTTCTAATCCTCAATTCTAACTTTTCTTAGAAAATTTCTCTTTCTCTACTCTTATTCTTCTGATGTGCCCCTATAGCTGTCATATCTTATTCTAAAGATTACATTGATCAAAATTTGCGTTTAATTCCAGTACAATCCTTCTTACTCCACATCCCATATCTCTCTTACTCATTTATGACCAACATTGTAATTTCTCTTTTAAGATGTAGTTTCTGTTCTCTCCGAACATAATAGCAAGAAAACATATTGTTCTGGTAGTATTCCTCCTGTGTTTCTCAAAAACTTGAGTTGTACCTGCACCCTGCCTTGGTAAATTATTTCGCCTCTGCTTATCAACACTGACCTTTCCTTTTGATTTCCAAGCTTTCCTTATTTTGTGTCTATCGTTCCTCCTATAACTTTTACTCTGATTTCTTTCCCAATCGCTTTACAGCAACATTAAATATATAGTAGTGTTCTGCTCCCCTTATCGTCTTTCCAATGTTCCTTAATAACATTATTTTTTTCATCTATTTTCTAACCTTATGGCATTGTCTCTACCCTACAATGCTTCTTATTTTAAAATTCACTTACGGTACTTGACTGTAAATAGTTGCTGCTTTGAGGTGACCTTGAAATAACCGATCTCCGAACTTTTTCATATATTTCTAATTTGGGCAAAGGAAAACACGATTATTTTCAGTACCTTAAAAACTTGGATGATTCGTTACTAGAAGGAGGAAAGGGGAGAGAGATGCTAATTACATGGTCAGATATGATCACCATGCTGGAAGATGTTTTGATATGGGAATTGGGATGTCATTTTTCTTGAAGGGTGTGCCAACATCTTCACATGGTACATTGACGACACAAAAAGTATTGGGATAATATTCTTAAATCTGTAGTACAAACATGTTTTTTTTATCCTAATTTACGACAAACCCAAGCCGACATTCTTATTGTCTACTATATTCTTAGAAGAAGAGTATATGTTAGCCATGGAAATGGTCACGCAATTCCCTGACATCCATCCCATAGAAAACATATGGGACCATATTTATAGTTCAATTTCGAGGTCAATGAACCCTCCAGCAAGACTTAGAACTTAAGCATGCCTTACTTAATCCAAGAAGGATCATAATCCATCAAAAGAAAATTCAACGATTGATTTGGAGCTTACAGCACGTTTTTATAGTGTGTGTTGAGTCTCACGGTAGACATACAAATTAACTGGTCTTTGTACATATTAATGTAAAATTCATTTCAATGAAACTGGGGGATTTATTTTTATTTTGACCAGTCATTGAAATCCAACAAATTCCAATGTGGTAATGATGTAGTTTTAATTTCCTTCTTTATAACGTACCTGAAAGAAGTGTCTTCCTACAGTTTGGTGTATATACAAATTTTTTTTTGTTTTTTAGTGTGCCATTTTCTGCTCTTTCCAAAACATTTGAGATAATTGAAGACACATCCGGAAGACTCAAAACCATAGAAATTTTGTCAAACTTCTTGAGATCTGTGATAATTCTTAGCCCAAGTGACCTTTTGTTTTGCATTTACCTTTGTATGAACAAGGTTGCACCGTCATTTGAAGGTAACGTAATAGTCCATTTAAGTTCAAAGTAATCGTGATTATTATTATTATTATTATTATTATTATTATTATTATTATTATTATTATTATTATTATTATTATTATTATTATTAGTGGTAGTAGAGATAATGTTGTGTGTGTGAGATGTGTAGATTGACTCTTGAGATTTTTAACTAGCGAGAAATTAATAATTTAGAATCAGTACATATCATTTTTTTAAACGATGTTAAACATTTTAAATGCGAAGTTAATTTCAACCGCAGTAAACTTTTAAGTTACATTGTATGTGTGCCATGAAAATTGAAGCAAATTGGCGTATTTCTTTATATATTGAATTAATGAATAATGAAAATTCAAACCTCTTTTTTTTATTTGTTTTAAAAGAATATAAAATATTTGCAGTGCTTACTAAAATTTATTTTAATGATTAAAATTATCTTTTAAGAACGACTTTCAAATATTCTTTTTATTTTTCATTCAAGGCATCGAGCTTGGAATTGGGGAAATATTTGTTTGCAGAATGGTTGCCCAAGTTACCGGAAGATCTGTAAATATGATTAAAAATGAAATATCCGAGAGGGGTGATTTAGGTCTCGTTGCAGAACATTCCAAAACTAATCAGAGGATGATGTTTGAACCAGCCCCTCTAACTGTTAAGAAAGTTTTCAAAAATCTAAAAGAAATTGCTCTTATGTCTGGTCAAGCAGTACGTTATTTTCTTGACATTAAAAATTATATCATTTTTAGTATTGCATGTTTTTATGATTCAAAAATCTAAAACAAATTGTTCTTATGTCTGTTGAAGTAGTACATTGTTTTTTTGTCATTGAAAATTATATTGTCTTAAGTAATAGTTGCATGTTTATAGTTAGAACCTTTTATTCATTTAAAAATTTTTTTTTTAGTGTCAAGCTAAAAAGATTGAGAAAATAAAAACTATGTTTGTTGCTTGTAAAGGTTCGGAAGCAAGATTTCTTATTCGTTTGTGTGGAGGGAAATTAAGAATTGGCTTAGCTGAGCAGTCTGTATTACAAGTATGTTCTTTATGGTAATTTAATTTTCAGATAAAATAGGAAGGAACTTTGACATAACGTGTCCTCTGTTAAATATGTGTTACCCAATGGACATTTTGCGTGCACCAGTTTCGCTATCAGCTATTAATCGAGTTGTTTACTTAACACCTCCTGGAGCAGGAATATCCTCCTGAAGTGTTGAATGCCGGCAAAGGACTTTCTGCTGATAGTTTAAAAACTAAAGTCGATGAATTTTCCAGTATTTTGAAAACTACTTATTGGTAAAAGATCTTTTGTAATTCCTCACATCATTAACTCTTCAGGAATACCTGAGCCAAGATATAAAGAGAATATTTTCATTTCAATAGAAAGAAAGTCAAATTTAATATACTCTAAAATAAATTTTTTTTCCCCCTGTTAAAAAAAGTAAATGAAAATTATTTGAAAATTTTTATATCAAATAGACTTCTGCACCTTTCTTATAGTATTAGGGAATAACAACTAGTATAGTTCATTTTTCAAATTTCAATTCTAATGGTATTAGTTAATTTAAAAAATTATAAGGTTTAATTACAGTACTATTTTTTTTATTTTATTTTTTTTGGGGGGGAGGGGGTTGACTTTACATAAATATATTAATGTATAATTTTGCATTGCTTATTGCATAAGTAATTGCGTTTAATTACAGTGAATGCCCAACGTTCGATTCAATTGTTCCTGTACTTTTGGAAAAGGGCATGAAGGAACTTCCTAATCATTGTAAATTAGAGCCTGGGATACCACTTAAGCCAATGTTGGCTCATCCGACTAAAGGCGTTTCTGAAGTACTTAAGCGATTTGAGAAATCCAAATTTACCTGTGAATATAAATATGATGGAGAAAGAGCTCAGGTTTGTCAATTCATTATTTATTTAAACTGTTCCATTAACTGCTTTACATAACATTAAACAATACCCAATTTCATTATATTTATTAGATACATCTTAAAGAAGATGGAACTATTAATATATTCAGTCGAAATCAAGAAAACAATACATCCAAATATCCAGATATTATATCTCGTCTTAAAGATTCTTTAGGCCCGGATGTTAAATCTTGTGTTATTGATTCAGAAGCAGTTGCGTATGATGTAGGCGAAAAGAAAATTTTGCCTTTCCAAATTCTCAGTACCAGAAAGAGGAAGGTCAGTCAAATATATATATATATATATATATATATAAATATATATATATATACAATAGATCTATTCTAAATATATATATATATATATATATATATATATATATATATATATATATATATATATATATATATATATATATATATATATATATATTTTTTTTTTTATATATATATATATATATATATATATATATAAAATCGTTTATTTCTTCCCAAATCATTCTCACATAAATGGCATTCTCAGCTGCTTCACCCACTCTTAGTGCTTCTACCTCTATAGTTGACTTTGCCACTTTTTTTTGCTAATTTTGATTTCCATATTAAAGGACATTTATTTATTTCTTTATCAGTCATACATATGACATATCCTATTTGAGAATTTCCATCACTTACTATGTTAAAACAAGTATCAGCATACATCTCTAATGTAAATTTGTTCCCTTAAATCTATTTAAAGCAGTTTTTACTTTTCTCTTCCATTCTATTTTGTTATTTTTGTTAAATTTCTCATGTCACTAGTTCTTGCTCCCTTAAATTTTTCACTTAGGAAGCTTACTTCTGCTGTTGATAAGTCAGGTCTTGTATGTTGCCACTACCAGTTTAATCTACCAACAATTGCTCTGTATTCAGTTAATTCATCTTCGTTGAGCTCTCTATCTTCCATGAATGGACGATTAAAAATAATATCACTTTTCTTTTAGAATTATTTTTAATTATACACCTCGCTTCATTATATGCCCCCCTGACCACCCTTTCTTCAGAGCGGCCACACTGCTTCCAATATATATATATATATATATATATATATATATATATATATATAATATATATATTATATATATAAAAAATATATACTAAATATATATATATATATATATATATATATATAATAATATATATATATTATATATATATATATATATATAAGAGTTAATATATATATCTATATATTTATATATATATATTTATTATATATATTATTATATATATATATTATAATAGTGATATATATATATATATATATTATATATGCCAAAAAAATCTATTTCTTTAACAGGATGCTAGTGAGAGTGAGATTAAGGTACAAGTGTGTGTTTACCCATTTGATCTGTTGTATTTGAACGGTCGCAATTTAGTAACCGAACCGTTTCAAGTTCGTCGAGACCTTCTTAAAGAGAATTTTGTTGAAAAGGAAGGACAGTTTGCTTTTGCCAGAAGTATGGATTCCACCAATACGGAAGATATTGAAGAGTTTCTTGAAGAATCCATTAAAGGTATTTAATGTAAAGTTCTCCTTATTGATGGATTTAAATGCTATTTATATTAACTTTATGGATGGCACAAGTTGCCATATGACTCGTATCGTCAGTGCAAAATCGAAGTCACGAATTTTGTAAGTTTTCCGTTATTTACTGGCAGTAGCGTTGGTCTTCAAAGATTTTAGTGATTAAAACCTGAATGTGTTTTAAATATTAACTCTGTCACGAACGGTTCGCTGTGATTAATATATTTCCTATATGTACGACCATTTAAACCCATCTTCCTTAAAATTGCAAATTATCACATTCATGGTTTTGGCATTGAACTGACGATATCTAATTTATATGCAGTATTTTTTGCTTAATATTAAGTATAATTTTTTTTCATTCTAATTTAACTTTGTTCTTTGTATCAATTATATTTTTATTAAACGCTAAACTTATGCCTTACTTTAGATAGGAATTGGTAATTGAGTACATATTGTAATGTTGTCATGAAGCATCTTTAAAATATTCATAAAGTTCTTTTTATTTCATAAGGTAATTGCGAGGGATTGATGGTGAAATCGCTAGATGTTGATGCCACTTATGAAATTGCTAAACGCTCTCACAATTGGTTAAAATTGAAGAAAGATTACTTAGAAGGGGTAATTTGCTTATGCTGTTGTGTTTTCTCTCTCCTATAAATTTGTTGTATTTTAAATATTTTC
>JABUQX010068567.1:40000-47500 GCA_015478945.1 Trachelipus rathkii | reverse complement strand
ATCACTTTTGTAAAAAAGGTGCTGTCGTTTTTCTCTTATTTAAGATGGATAAAAGTACATTAATATTATTGGGTAAAATTTTTTTTTCCCCTGCTCCCACCATTTTGCTGGATTGCTCCTGACCTCTCTCTCAAAATCTAGCCGCCAAATCACGGTTGATTTACTGCCAGCTTTCACCTGACGACTCTAAAACAGGGAACAGTTTTAGGTGCATGCTGCTGTCTATTCTAACCGGCAACCTTCTCCCCATACCCTTACCCATCAGTGCTGAATCTTTATCCTGGCTAAAATTAAATGAGTATAATGAATTGCCTTTCTCGATTTTTATTTCCTTAACCAATGTAACTCTTATGTTATTTATTCAGATATACCTCAGTGCCCTCCAGGCATTTAAGGCACCCTATTATCTATTATAAAACACAATGGTATCTGCTGTACAACATTTTCTTCGGCTGCTCCACACTCTCGTAAGACACAAATCATACTATGTTGGAGCTCTTCTCTCTGGCGGTAGGGGTAAACTGGCAAACGAAATCGCTAAACAGATGTGGCCAAAAAATGGCGCCGCTTTCTTTTTTTTTTTAGCCTGTTCTGTACATTCCGGAACGCCATTGCAGACAAGGTCGCCTTCCATGCAAACTGATTACTATCCATCTCGTTCCGACCGGGCTTTCCTTTCTATTAGCAGAATGCTGGACGAGTGACATCAGCGTAGGGCGAAATCTCTTACAAATGTAAAGCTTGAAACCTTTGGTGAGGTGGTCTTCCCTCTCACCGAACGAAAGCGCTTGCAACGAGGTGGATACTTCCACGCCTCCGTATTGGCCACCCCAATATCACTCACAGCCACTGCACCAACACCAAGACCCTTCTCCATCAGCAATATCTTGTTCGTTTTCGGAATACCCCGCAATCTATATAACATATCCTTCATTGATTGTCCACGACTGGAGCCCCCAATTCGCCGGTCGTCCCATTTCTAAACTGTTTGGTCCATAAAGCCTTCTTAAAAGGTTATCCATTATTCTCTATCTGAATCCTCCCACTTTATAACAGTAACTATTTTCATCTCTTCTCTTAATCTTCAAGAACTGATATCTTTATAAATATATGGTTTGTTTATGTAATATTAAGCTTATTTATAATGTAAGGATAACCATCGTATTTTATTTTATTTTCTTATTTTATTTTGACTGGAAGTACTTCATTTCCGGCTATCTCAATTTTCTTTTGACATTTTAAAAACATGTTTGCTAATAACCCAGGCCCAACCCTTGGAGTTGAATTATTCAATCCCAATGTGGACGCTTTCTGTGGGCCATGGTGGTCCTGTACAGGATACTATATATATATATAGTATATTATATAGTACTATATAATTAATATATATATATATATATATATATATATATTATATATAATATATATATTATATATATAAGTATATATAAACAAATAAAACGCCCCCCAAAAAAAAAAATTCGAAAAATTGAGTAAGCAAATTAACCCTCTAATATTGTTACTGTATGCTAAAGAAGGCCGCACACTGAATTTCATCCAATTATGATTATTTAGTGGCTGACCGCCAGGGCCACCTGAAATGTGTTATATTTAATGTCTTAAAGGTGTCGAGATTTCCACACCCAAATGGTGTAAGCGACCAGCCGGCGTGTTTTCTTTAACTGTAGGTTCCGCCAGTAGGCCTAAATCCCACAAGAATCACCTAAGTAATTACTCCCAAAAGGTGCCTTTTCTCATTTCAGACTGTTGTTGATTTTGAAAACAGACAGCTCTTTGACTGTTTTTGCCTCGATTGCAAGATATACTGCAGCTGCTCTTCATTTTTTGGAAGATGGGTGTTTAAAGGACAGTTAAAGAACAGCCCTTTCAGCATTATCATTAAAACATTCATTTTTTCACATAGGTTTTTTTTTGGCCTTAATGGGCCATTCATCATTTTTTACTCCATTCTTGAAGGATCAGTTTTTAAGAAACAATCTCGCAGGGACACTTCTCGAAGAAAAAGTTTGCTTTTTGCATTAAATGAAACTTGATAGTGTGTTATTCTGAAAACAACCCTTTATCTGTTATAGATCAAGGATAAGCTTTCTTACATATACAAATGTTCTGAAACACTTGAACGAATTCTTTTGCAAAGCGTCAATAACATATATATTGAATTTTGTCCGTCAAAAGAAAATGCGAGAGGGCACCCAAAACTTCCTCAGTTCAGGTACCACTAACAGGTGCCCCGACTGAGCATCTTTTTGCCAGCAATCTGCAGATACGCGTCTTTTTTCGTTATAATCCTTTAGTTTTCTGGGAGAAAAATTGTCAGGTCAGTTTCCTTGTGATTTTGGACGCAACTGGGGGCTGGGCAAACCAATTGCGGGCACTATAAAAGTGACAAACCACAAAGGAAACGCTAATTTTTTCACAGTCGCAGTGAGTTTCTCTTCTAGTCATTTTGATTTTACTCTGAAACAGTACCATTTTTATGGCATATAAACTCGTGCCATCCATCTTTGCCTCGAATGCTGGCACCCTGGTTTTCACAAATCGAACTCCTTTTAGGAGGGCCGTCTCCAAGATTTTATAATAGTCAACTCCAAAAGTTAAAGCATAAAATATTTTTATAAAAAGTTAGTTTTTCTTTCAATTTCTGTTTGATAGTTTATCGCAATAAACTTCCTCATAAAGCCTCCCTTTCAAAATCTAATATTGTCTTTATTTATTGCTTCAACTGGTCTGAAATCGTTTAAAAAGCTGTGTCTCTGGTCCAGCAGGTGCTCAAAAGAACTTGTTTAAATACATCCGAATATTATTATTTTTTCATAAATATGAGGTGTCGACAGGCAGTTGGGAAGCAGGTGATCGGGCCCAAGCTTGGGATTCTATTATTGGTGCAGATTCCTTGCTTATAACCGTAATTGCTGTCAGTGGTGTTCAAAACACATGGCCTGTACTAATTAATTTTCCAAGTTCCAATCTTCCAAACATTCCACATTGCAGCATTCCGCATATAATGCTCCTTTCTGAACAAAGGATTTTGGTAACTGCTTGAGTTTATTTGAAATTTCTCACCTGACTGATCTAGTATAACGTAACTATCTGGTAATTCGTTGAAATCAGTGTATATCTGGTAGAATCTTTTAAAACCAGCCAATGTACCAGTTCAATGGGGTAACACTCTGTTGAAAACTCCTGTTTTATTTCCTCAGCTATTTTTTTACGTAGGGCGCTTCTTTCTCTCTGCAATGCACTTTCTACTCAAAACAACGTCATCAACATCGACTCCAGGGCATTAACAGTGGATGCAACACCATAAAGCACTGCCATCACTTATTTTTGATCTCTGTCCAGTGGTCATTGCCACATCAGGTTTGTCACAATACGCTTTTCCTTTGCACTGTCCCACTAGATGGTTTTGGGTTTGGGGTTCATCAACTTGTCGGGTGAATCAGTAATTAGAGTTTGAAGTTCGGCTAGTAGAACTTGAGCTTAATTCTACTTCCTTTACAGACATTTTTTCTTTCTTGTCCTAATCTCTTCACGTTTTGTTTGCGCTTTTCCAATCTTTCCTCTCTTTTCCGTTTTCTAGCTTCTTTAGCAAGAGCTTTTCTATCAATTGTGCCTTTGTAGCACACGTCTACCTTTTTTCTCTTTGAGGTGCAAGAAATGTTTTATCTTCCTCAACCGTCATTTTAACAAGAAGCTTTTTTGAGCAATAAAAAAAAGAGTCCGTTTGCTCTGTTTATACGCATTTTCACTTTTTGTTTGAGATGCATTCTGCCTTGTGTTTGGATTTCTGTATTAATCTGAACTTGTCATGCAAGCTCAATATTTTTGTAACAATATTTCGGTTTTGCTTTTGGAAATATTTGCTTTTGCTCGCAAATGGAACAAAACTTTCACAGATACAAAATTCACATGCTTCTCTTAATGGTGTTCTTTTTCCACTGTGAAAAGAAACACCAACGCTGCAAAACATCTCCGGATTAAAGGCATTTGGTTTTCACTAATATTGTCGAAATCGATTGACCAATGAGATATAACTCAACACTTTTTCCACGAGTAACTTCCATGATTAACAAAGTTATATTACAAAAGCAAGCACAAATTACGTGCTGTACCACCACTGGGTGTCTCACGCGTACTACCAACCAATATCCAACGCGGTCCATTTGCCAAGTTAGCCAATGTTCATTCATCTGGCGGCAGTACTAAAATTATGTTTTTAATCGGGGGTTCTGAAATTTTTTTGGTGCGCGAGGCTTTTTTCACAGGCCCTGAAATTAAAAATGGAAGGGTATGCATTGATAAAATACAAAATTAAAAAATCCCCTATAAGCTTGCGGACCGGTCTAATATAATACTATAATATTTATATATATATATATATATATATATATTATATATATATATATATATTATATATATATATATATATAATAATATATAATAATATATATATTATATATTATTATATATATATATATATATATATATGATACTATATAATATATATATATATCATATATTGCTGTTTGTGTTGTTTGTGTGCGTGTATGTGTGCGTGTGTCTGTGTGTGCATGTTTGCTTGTGAGTCTAAAGAGTGATCTCTCAAGAAGCTACCACTAATAATAGTTTTTTTTTTATTTAGTATTATAATATAATTATTATTAAAAATTAAATTTTGGCTCACTTATCTAAATATTGCACTTCATTGGTCAGTGACAAGGAAGAAATTCGGTTAGGTATAATAAATAAGGAAAGTGGTCTTCCTAATAAAAATCGTTGAAAAAAATGGCTGTTTTTTTTCCCCTTTCATATTTTTTTCTTGCTTGATATATCTTACGAAAAATAATATATTCCCCTATATATTATAACTCGTATGTTTGAAGCAACATAATTTGCGGGGCAAAAACGTCCTCCTTAAAAATTTCCTTCGGGGCACAATTTGTAACATAAGACTTAGGCTATTTATTATTTGGTGTTCTCTCTTGATTATGTGATAATAATAATAATAATAATAATAATAATAATAATAATAATAATAATAATAATAATAATAATAATAATAATAATAATAATAATAATAATAATAATAATAATAATAATAATAAATAATAATATTTCCAATATTTGTACAGGGAAATAAATTTCACAATTTAAATGCTAAATTTCGCATTTAAATTATTTTGGTAATAAGTCCGTTTTAAGGGTAAATCCTAATCAGATTTTCGAAATTTATTTTTTTTTCCGATTTGTCTAAATACTCGGATATGGTTGTTACCTATATAAATATAATATATATATATATATATATATATATAATATAGTATAAATATATAAATATATTACTATATAGATATTATATAATATATAATAATATAATAATTATTATATATATATATATTATATATATAATATAGTATATTATATTATATATATATAATATATATATATGTTGGTTCGAAACACATAACGAGTAGGCAAATTGGCTTCCGCTAAACTTTACAATAAAAAGTAATTTAAAAAAATGAAATATATTATTTTATAATTACGGTTAATTAACTTAAAATGTGTTCTTTAAAAATAAAATTTATTAAAAATAAATAAATTCAAAACATTTGTTTTGTCTTACATTTGCATAAATTTTAAGTTAAGAAAAAATTTTTATTTTAAGAATAAAAAAATATGATTTTTTCACTTTTTTTTTACTAATCAAATACCATTGGGTTCATGCACAACAGGCTGCGTACATGCATAGCAGAGCCGGCTTAGCTGAAAAGCGCTCGCTTTCTTAATGTGCGCGAGCGTTGCAAACGGTTTTTTTACAGCGACGCTCAATCAACAGAGCGCGCTTTAGGAAGCGAGCGCTTCAACAAGCTGTCTGCCATGGCATGTACGCCATTCTGCTGTGCATTTACTCTATGATATTTGATTAGTAAAGAAAAAATAATATATATTTTAAAACAGTGTAGGAGTGTCGCTCATCGGTTGGTTGTTTGGGGTATGGCTTGGCCTGAGTCGAAGTTAGAAGATCGTAGGTCAAAGAAAATCAGATTTACTTTTATTTTGTACGAATAGCATATAGAATTTTGCATCGTTCGAAATTGTGTTTACTATTGTTTTGCACTCTTCAACTAGCGCTGTTATATTTTACTTCTTTTATAATGGTGTGTTTGTAATTGAGTTCGCTCATTTGGATTTAAATATAACAATTGGTTGTAGAGTTTTAAGAAAACTCGGATTAAAATGTTCACATTGCCATTCGAAAAAGTTACAATTTCAACTACTAACAGGTCATGGTGGGGTTATAACTTTCCGAAAATATTTATGTTTTTGGCATTGAAAACTTTGAAGTCCAATGCTGTTACCAGCGCATAAAAGTGAAAAACCACACATTTCCACATTCATGTGTTTTGTTTCGCATTGAACCAATGATATGTGGTATCCACGAAAATAAACTATCAAAAAATATCTAATCACAGTTAACCAATGTGTGGAAAATATATTCTTATGTGACACTTTCAATATAAGTTCTCATAAAATTAGGTTACAACAAAATTAAACTGATGTCTTGAATAACTTGAGTATCCCAAGAAAATAAAGATAGAGAAGAAAAAACAATAAAGTGCAGAAAACAATACAGAATGTTTTTAAGGTGAGACAGAAGTAAAAAAAAAAGTCTGATACAATGACCAAATACAAGGCGAACACATCTTTGCCTTAAAATACAGTACTCGAATATAAGTATGTGTTAAGGTTGACTGTAGAACTGCTGCGGTGCTCATTGAAATATAAAGGTGAGGTGAGGTGCGGAAAATTCAAGTGTTTGGTCAACCATATCATGTATTATCTTTAAAATTCCTAATTCAGATAAATATCCAATGTGAATAATTAGCAAAATGAAATATGCTTTTACCTTACTGATCCTTGTTTGGTAATAAAAGGATAAGAAAAACTTTAAATAAAATCTAAGAATACATATAAATGGGTATATTTTACTTAGGTAAATGTTAATGCACAAAACATTTCTTCTACTACTTTAAATATGCAACGCATCACTTTCAACAAGGCTGCAGAGCTGGTAATTATTTTGGATAGCTCCAACTTGAGCTCCATCATTTTAAAATACCGAGACTCTGGCTCCAACTACACCAATTTAAAACAGGGATGGCAAAAAGCCATGGATACTTGGCTTTTTGGATATGGTTATTGCGCTAATTGACCCTTATATGAAAAATTATAAGGGTCAAATAGCCAATTAACCATACCCAAAAAGCCAAAAAGCCATGGCTTTTTGCCAACCCTGATTTAAAATAGCTTCGTTCCAACTTTGGTTTCAGCTTTAGACAGCTTTATCTAACAGCAAAACAATGGTCTTTCCTTCGGTCTATGCTTAAAAAAAAAAAAAAAAAAAAAATTTAGCCTCCTCTTTAGCTTACCGGACTTTTAAAAAAAAAAAAAAAAAAACTTTCTTTTAATGTGCTT
>JABUQX010068567.1:0-37500 GCA_015478945.1 Trachelipus rathkii | reverse complement strand
CGCCTGTCTGAATTGTACATTTCAGTGAATTGTTGTCAATATTTATGCCGTCTCCCATGACATTTATTGCAAAAAACTACTATTTTGGATAAGTAAGATAAAACTAAATATTAATCGATCATTCTCTAGCATGTGGAAAGGATTACCATCACCTGCAAGAGTCGTACCATTTCTACCAAAAAAAAATCAAAACTTCGATTATTAGAGATTAGATAAGAAAATAAGCAAAAGGTGCTACCAAAAGTTCAGGGAATTTGTACAGCCCTCGCTAACTGGATGTACTATGCCCTACTGCTAGTTGTGGGGAGCAGTATGTTTTGTGAGTCAGTATGTCAACAGCCACACAACTGAATGGGATGCCTTTTTGTTATGTGCGATTTTGTAAGGTTAGGTTTCAACGATCTGGCCTTTTTTTTTCACTGATTATATCAGATTTTAACAAGCAACAAATCTGAAACTTTTGCTTCAAACTTAAAAAAAAAACTGATGTAGAAACCAATCATATGTTACAGGAGGCCTTTGTCAACAAAGACAACGCCGGAAACCATAGCAAGTTCGCGAGGCTATCCTTGCAGATCGTAGGCGAACTATCCGCATTTTGTCGGACGTTTTGAACATGAGACGCACTTCAGCGAAATTTGTGCCCAGATTACTGAGCAACGAACTGATCACGTTTCCGTCTATACGAACAAACAGCGAGTCAGATATAACTCCAACTTCATCTCTAATATCATAACTGGTGATGAATCACGGTTTTACGGTTATGATCCTGAGACTATGCAGCAGTTGCCGTAGCGGAAGTTGCCAAATTGACTGAGACTGAAAAAACGAGTATAAAATTCGCACCAATGTCAAAGTCCATGTTGATCGTTTTTTTTTCGGCATTCACGGAATTGTGCACAAGAAATTCTTACCTCTTGGTCAAACTGTCAATGGCAAGTTTTCCCCGAGAGATTTTGAAGGGGCACACAAACACACGTTCAGACACGTGGAAGTACAACAATTGGTTTGGCTTCTATACCATGACAACGAGCCCGCTCACACATTACTTGTTGTTCGACAATTCCCAACTTCCAAAAGCATTATGGTGATTCCACAGACACCCTATTCACTTGACCTTGCCCCTCTGTAACTTCTTCCTATTTCCAAAAATAAAATTAAGGATGAAAGGGCGTCGTTTTAACACGATTGACGAGATCTAGGCAGAATCGCTGAGTTTCTCAACGCACTCACACCTGAGAACTTCCAAAGATGCATGAAATCATGGGAAAAAAACTAGGATCGCTCAAGGAAATTACTTAGGAGGCGGCGGTGAAAAGTAGGAGGTATGGTAAGCAACTTTTGTTTTAACACTCAAATTCTCCAAACTTTTGGGTAGAACCTTGTATAATTAAATACTATTGGTATCATTTGAGAAACTTTAAAAGGCACTTGATGCACTAATTTATCTTAACCTTATAAATTATATATATAAATATTCATGCCCACATTACATTTGTATAGTTTCTAGTTTTCATTACCTAAAACTGAAGAGCTGGGAACTGGAGTCAAAGGCAAACAAA
This sequence comes from Trachelipus rathkii, assembly GCA_015478945.1. Taxonomy (NCBI): domain Eukaryota; kingdom Metazoa; phylum Arthropoda; class Malacostraca; order Isopoda; family Trachelipodidae; genus Trachelipus; species Trachelipus rathkii. The sequence goes on along the minus strand of JABUQX010068567.1, from coordinate 35,938 downwards.
AAAAATTAAATAAATAATAATAATAATAATAATAATAATAATAATAATAATAATAATAATAATAATAATAATAATAATAATATAAAATAAACAGGTTCTGAGACAGCTGAATATTTTAAAATGCTGGTTGACAGTTTAAGAATTTTAAAACTTAAAAGCCAGGTATTTGAAAGTGGAGTTGGAGCTAGTATAAAGATTTGCTGGTTCCGCAGCCCTGCTTAACTCATTTCAAACTTTTCCTATAAGTTTCATGAAAATCAACTGGAGTCCCTTATATAAGTTTCTAATTTAAAGAATATATCATAATTTTTTTTTTTTTGAGTCAGTGTACAGGACCCACCACCATGCAAAAACAAACCTTTCAGCTTGAATGTGACTATTCCATAGAGAAGTTTGCCATCGTTGTGTTATTGCTGATGCTTCTTCAGGAGAAAATTCTTCTTTAGTTCTCACAAACATCATTAACGTTTTTCCTTTTTTGCTTAGTTTCAAAAGACTTTCAGGATCCCCAATATTATTGGGGTCGAACTGAATGTTTGGCTGCGGCCGTAAATGTTCAGGTAGTTCATCAGGAGGTAATGGCTCTTCATCTTCCTACAAAATTACATTAACTGTTATTAAAATGGTTAATACACTACAAAGAGAACTTCAAAACTTTTGATAATTATATAAAATAAAGAGGTTTAAGTAGACTTTAAGTAGCTTTCATTAGCTGGAAATTAAAGTACTTTTGTATTTAAATTAAAATTCATAAATATGTAACTAAGAACCTGAAATTTTGTTAAAATATATGGTATGGTAACCCTGTGATGGTAATTATAAAAATTATTGTAATAATGATAAAATTTTATTACATTTACAAATTAAATTGTTACAAAGACTCAATACACCAATTTACACAACCAGAAAAATATATATTTATAGTTAAATCTAATCCAATATATATATATATATATTGATGAATTCTTTTAATCATTTTTCTCCTTTCCCTGAATAACATATAGAAGTTATATAGTATTTTCAGTTTTTAAATCAGAATATAGTTTTAATGGTTACTTTAATTTTAAAAAGTAAATTAAAAGGTACATATTACGAAATATACTTTAAGAAACATTATCAAAAGAAATTAACAACAACAAATGATATTTAATTAATTAAAAAAAGACATATATGAAGTCCCATACCCTGGAAATACAATTATTTTAATATACAAACAAGACAAAAAAACAAAAAAGGCTCGGGGAAAAGAGGAAAAAACAGAAAAGTAATCGTTTGCACTTACTTTTATAAATAAACAAATTTTATTGATACTAAATAAACAAAATGAAAAAAGAAGAAGAAACTGCAAAGGGAAATTTTATCAGTAACAATGGATAAGTTAACTAACATGATAAAGGATAAGATAACCAAAGAAAAGAGAACAAAATGAAGAAAGAAAATGGATTTAATAATACCTAAAATTTAGTGGAAAAAGGAAGAATCTTTTTGAGGAATACTTATTTAAGTTAAAAGTATGGAGAGAAGTGTCTCAAGAAAAAAGAAAAAACTAAAATAGCACAATAATAGGAGGTTAGCAGGTGAACCACTAGAAGTAATTTTGTCTTTAAAGGAAGAAGAAATAGTGGACAGAATAAATGGAAGCTAGAATTAATTTAAATACATTTAAATGAAGCTTAGTAGCCACAAAGAAGCAAGAAGCTATCTTAAAGTACAAACATTGTTGAATATGCAACAAAAGAAAGGAGAATCTTTCAGAGAATATGTAGCAAGTATTGATATTTAGTAAGTGACCAAACTTAGATATATTTTAAATTAAGGGCCGACAATTTTACATTCATACTATTGATTTAGTAATTCTAAATATTGAAGGACATGGAAAGAAAGTTAAATATAAATAAGATTGAAGGATTCATAACAACTAATATTTTCTAACAACTAAAGATCAATTGTAAATATGATGGAATCAGTAGTTAATGTAGAAAGAAGGCAATAAAAATGGAAATTGGTATAATAATAATTAAGAATATAATATGCAATAACAAAATCTAACACACCTGATGTTATTGGAGAGAAAGAACATTTAATTTCAAATAATGTGGTATTTTGTTAAATGTACTAATCAATAAAACAGAAGATTGGTATTTGTGGAATGAAAATATAATAAGTGTGTTGGAAATGTACGAAAAGAAGGGACACATAATGAAATAATTGTAAAAAATGATATTTGAAGAAAAATAAATAATTCTTTATTTTTTATTGAAAGACATAATGAAAAAACTATATTTAGAAAAAATTACCTCCATTATAAATACAGAAAAAGAAGAAAGACGAAATAATTTAGAAAGAGAATTAGAGAAAAGAAAAATAAATAGAAGCATTTTTTCATAAAATGAGAATATAGTCGCTCTAAGGAATTAAATATAAGAGATGTAATGGCTATTTATGCGGGACAATTCGTATAGAAACAGACAACGGAGCAGTGCAGTTTCCAATTTCATTAATAAATTAACTGATGAGGAATTACAATATTATAAAGGACACAAAAATTTAAAAATGGTTGTTTTGTATTTGGAAAAACAGAATATAAAATATTAAAAGAAATATTTAATTTCTTGTAAAAGTAAGAAGAGTTTTGTTTAAAAATCAATGTATAGAGGGTGACAATTTATTACTAGGTAAATCAGCCATGAAAAGATGAAATTAAATTAAAGTATTGAAGATGGCCTGTTGATTATTTGTGATTTGAATCTAATCGAAGTACAGACTTTGATAATGAAGGAGGCATTCCTGCATAGCATTGAATAGAAAACAAAGAAAATATTGAAAATGACTAAAGGTGAGAAAATTGATCAAGAAAAAGGATAGAAAAGAATTGAAAAACTACATAGACTTTGCTCATTGTGATAGAAAAATTATTCTAAAACAATAAAAAATGCTAATGAAAACAAATAACAAAGAAGATTTTTGAATAATGTAAGAAAAGAATTGAGCAAATTGTGAGAGAATGCGAAATATGTCAAAAATATAAGAAAACTCCACCAAGACCTGTGGTAGGTTTGCCATTAGCAAATAAATTTAATAATAATTCAATTAGATGTGGGAGAATTTGAAAGTAATAAATTTTTAGTAATAATAGACCATGCAACAAGATATACACAAGCAGTATGGTTAAAAAAATAAAACCAGTAAAGAAATCATAGAAAGGTATATTGAAACATGATTTATATTTTTGAAGTCCTAATGGCATTATGTCTGTTGCAGGAAGAGAATTTCAAATGAAGATATGGAAACTTTTACTTATTTAAATTGAATATAGTAATGAGTTACAGCTGCAGAAATGCCATTGGAGTAATGGTTTTATGTGACAAGGTAGTCAGGGTTACTTAAAGAATTCCATATACAAGTTAAAACAAGAAGACATGAACGAAAGAATATATTGGCATGGCATTTTTGCATAGAATGGACTCAAATTATTTGGGATATTGCCCTAATCAACTTGTTTTTTTGGAAAAACATAAGGAATATACCAACATAGTAGATTCTGATAAACGTAATAACAAGTGAAAAGAGAGATACAATTTAACAATATTAAAGAATTTATTAAAAACAATAGAACATGCTAGAAAATACATATAGATGAAAGGCTCAGAAAATAAATCGTGCATTAAGAAGTCAATAAGATTAACATCAAAAATATAAAATATAGGTGAAGAAGTTTTATATAAAAGAAAGAAACATTGATAAAAAAGCACAGAACAAGTCTAAAATAGTGTGTGTAGACGGAAAAACCATCATAGTAAACATGGAGGTACTTTTAAGAGCTGTATCAAAATCATTCAACAAGAATTCAAAAATGTAGATTAAATGATATAACAAAGAAATTGACGATAAAGAGGAAAATAGAGAATATGAAGAAGAAAGAAATGAAAAATAATAGATAATTTAAATGGAATGGTAGTAATACAGAAGAATAATATTGATAATATTATTGAGATGGAACTGATAATGAAAATGAAAATCATAACTGAAGCTGAGAATGAAGAAGAAATGGACATCATATGATGAATATGAAAGAAATTGATGTGGCGGCGAGAGGCATGAGTGTGGCGAGTGTGGCTAGTGGGCTTGGGCGGCTGAATGGGGTACGGGTAAGGGTGTTGTGATCGGTGTGACGGCCGATGGCTACGCGAGCTCAGTAGGGGTGGACTGTGTGGATGCCGGGCGGGCGTGCAGGTGCGTGTGGCATTTCGGGGGTTGTGGTGAGGGTCGGCCGGAACGCTACGCAAGCGCGGTGAGGGGAGTAGTAGGGCGAAGAGCGTGGCGCCCCGATTGGGGGTTTATGGTCAGGAGGATGGATAGGTACGGCAAGGCTTGGGTAGGCATCGGGAAAGGAAAGCGGTAGGTGGGTGATAAGCCTGTGAGGGACAAAAATGTGAGAAACTGGTAAGATACTATGAAATGAAATAAATGAATCTGTTTTCAAATAATTATGTTATATAGTAGAGCTTTGGAAAAGCAACTAGTAAAAATATAATAGATGTTATAACGCAATACCTTTTAGTAGAATATATTGATATAATTTATAAACTAAACTGAAAGTTCTCAAGACTTTATATGTATTGAAAATGAAGAAATAGGAAGAGAAATCGTTGGATGCAAGCGAGGAGAAAATAGATGAAATAGATAGTGTGAAGATGAAGATGAGGAAGTAAATCAGAGTTATTATAATCATTCTAATGAAATAAACAAGCTAGAAATAATAGGAGAAAATTTGGAAGAAGACATGGTTTTGAAGAAGTACTGATAAGGTGAAGAGCAATTAATGTAAGATGGTAATTAAATGAAAATTATTGCGAATAACAAGAAAAATTTAAAGCTAGATTGGGAGCTAAAGGATATGAAGAAACAGTGGAGAAAAAAGATGCACCACTGTTTTCATCTGAAGCAATGAAAATGATACTAAGCATAGCTCAGGAAAAGAAATGAAAATAATGCTATGGATATTTCAGCAGCATACTTTGCAAGGAGATTAAATACAAGGAAGAGTATATCTAAAACCACCACCAGAATTTGATAATGGTAAACTATGGAAATTGATATAAAAAGTATATGGCTTGCAAGATGCTGCTCATGATGTGGTCTTTAAATCAATTTGAAAGCAATTACTTAAGTTTAGGTCTAAGGAAAATAAAATGGAACCTACACTATTTATAAAGAAAGATTCAAATAATATCGAAGGATTATTATGTACACATGTGATACTTTATGGGTAGGAAGTTAAAAATTTGAAAGAATATCAAATACACACACAAGTTAAAAAACAGTTTTTACACATATGTTTATCTTTGACCATTATTACACTATTTATGGAGGTTCAAATTATTGTCAGAGGCGAAGAAAACATGAATAATGATGAGCAATAAGTTATTGGGAGAAGACTCTACACCACCATTAATGACATGAAAAAAACAGCACACTAGCACACAACCTATAAAAGAGAATGTAAAGAAACAGCAAATTAATAGAAACAATTGGTGGATGGCAAGAAATAACAAGACAGATTTATTCTTATATAGTTAGGTAAATGAGCAAGGGAGAAAAAGAACTGAGTATTAAATTATAAAGGACTTCATAGATTGAATAAAAAATACAAGAAATGAATTTAAAATCATGACAAATAATAATGAGAAAATTGAGAAACTCATAACATATTGTGATTCATCATTTGTAATAGAGAAGGAGATAAAATCCAACTAGGATGTATAATTTTTGCGCTGTGATTCAAAAGGAAAATGATACCAAATGTGGAAATCAAATAAATAAAGAAAGTTACATTCAGTTATACAAGCGAGGCAAAATATTTACTTGAAGATAGAACAATCATTGTACATACAAAAGAATGTGGGAAGGAATTACTAATAAGAATATACTTTAATTTTGAGAACGATAGTAAGACACTTGTGAATATCTTATGTCAGGAAAGACAATCAATAAAGTTAAAGCAAGAAATCATACATATCAGCATAAGAGAATAATTTGATAATATCAAGAAATAAAAAAATAGATGAGTAATAGTAATGATCAATTTGCTGAAATATTTACCCAAAGATTACATTAATAAAAAAATGAAAAATGTACTTGAATAGAATGAACATGAAAATGGAACAGCAAATAAGAACTTCTCAAATGTAAGATGACTAAAAACAAATTTGAAGAAGGCAGAGAAGGGAATATTGATAAGTTCTTTTAATCATTTTTCTCCTTTCCAGAAAAATTAGATATAAAATTATATAAACTAAATTAAGTTATTATATGTGAGTTTATTTTAATTTATAAAAAGTAATATAAGATTGATGACATAATAACTAAATAATATTTCAGAACATTTTAAAGAGAAATTAACAACAACAATGAATATTAATTAATTAAAAGAAGACATAAATGAGAAAAGAGAAAAAAGGAAATCACAATTCTAATTCAAATATAAACACAAAAAGAAATGAACATTTTGGAATATAAGGAAGAAATTAATAAAAGTAAGTTTACTTTAAACATATATATATATATAATATATAATATAATATATATATATATATTATATATATATATATATATTACTATATATATATAATATATATCTATATATTAATAATATATATATATATAGTATATATATATATTATATTATATATAATACCATATATATCTATTTATATATATTATATATTTATAATATATATTATATATATATTATATACTATTATAATATATATATATATAATAATATATTATATAATATTATATATATATATTATATTAATATATATTATTATATATATATCTATATATATATTATATATATTATGTTATATTATATATACTATAATTATATATATATTATATATATAATTATATATATAGTATATATATAATATATACTATATATACGGTATATATATATAGTATATATATATATATTATATATTATATATATATATATATATATATATATATATTATATAGATATATGATATATATATTATAATATATATAATATAATATATATAATATATATATATATATTTTATATATGTGGGAAATGTGTTCTAGTAGTGGGTATATATCTGGGGTGGAGGAGTATGTTGTATAATGTTGGTGTGTGTGTTTTTTATATTGGTGCGGGGAGTTGTTGTAAAGTTTGATGCATTGGGTGAAATATTTCAGGGTAATTTATTGCAAAATTGAAGCCTATCATGTCAAAATTTAGTTTTAAAGGGAGAATTATTTTTGCAGTTAGTAGATGATGGATGGGTGTGAAGAGAAGGCAACCTGTTATTATCCTGAGAGTTTTATTTTGCACGATTTCTAATTTTTTAATACTGGATTGTGATAGTGTGGGAGCCCAAACAGGTGATCCATGATTTTGGAAGGAGCGGATGTATTGTCTGTGTGTATTATTATGTGTTTTTTTTATGTTGGTCAAAGTTTGTACCAGAGAGTTTTTTTGTGTTAATTGGGTATGAATGTGTTTAATAATGGGGTATCTGGAGGTGGAGGGGGGGGGGAAGCGTGCTCTATATGTTAGAATAGTATAACCCTGGTGTGATTTTTTTCCTTGTGGGTGCATGGGGTTTTTGTAGTGTTTGAGGTAAGGGGGTGATCTATTGATTTACTGCATAACTGACAGCCTATTATGTCAAGAATTTTTGTTTCAGTTATTATGTGGTGAATGAGTGTGAAGGGACGGCAGCCTGTTGTTATCCTGAGAGATTTATTTTGTGCGGTTTCTAATTTCTGAATAATAGATTGAGATATTGTGATAGAACATAATAACATTTCAGTTGTGTTTTCAAAAACATTATAGTTTGGAAGATTATGTAGAAACATTTTATGTTGAATAGATAGAAGAAGGAAGTGAGTTTTAGAGACAGTGAAAACAACCAAGAAAAATCAGATCAGCTCCTTCAAGGTCATTCTTCTAGCATTAACTACTTGATGTTGAGTGGGTCATCTCTCAATTGAAGTAATGAAAGTTGGAGTAAGCGGCAAAAGAGTGGATAGAAGATGAAGTGAGAGATAAGTAGAAGAGATGGTGATGGATTAGAATATACCATATATATATAAATAGCTGTGTGTGTGCATGTGCAAAAAAATATTTTACCCATCCTGTGGGGGATTTCCTTTCACAATCACCAAACATTTCACTTCATTTTCAATAACATATATATACTATTTTATAATAAATTAAGAACTTAAAGGTATAGTGTCAGTTACAAACCTCCCATTGATCTAGTAACCTTTCAAGATCAGCTTCAGAATAGTCTCTAATATCTTTTTTAGCCCATTCAGGTTTTTCTTCATCATTAAATTTCTTGCAAAATATGCTCTGAAGATGTAATATTAATAACCCTGAAACTGTCACCAAAACCAATTTAAACTCCATCTTTTTAGGTTATAATTTGATATATCTGTCATATATATATATATATATATATATATATATATATATATATATATATATATATATCATTATATATATTATATATATATATATATATATATATATATATATATATATTATATAATTATATATAATATATATATATATATATATATTTAAAAACAATTGCTTTCAAATCTTTAATTTACCTTTTTAGAGTAATACAATTTAGGGTAAGGGAATTAAAGGTAAAAAAGACAGCAGGGGAGTTCAGCACAAAAGAGAAAACTAAAAACTAGTATTTTAGTAAAGTTTCTTCACAATAACAATATAATAATAATAATAATAATAATAATAATAATAATAATAATTAATATAAAAACTCTATTTAGTTAAAAAGTTAAGATTAATATAATAATAATAATAATAATAATAATAATAATAATAATAATAATAATATAATAATAATAATAATAATAATAATGGGTCTATGTTAGGAATATATCTGAGTTTTAATATTAAAATCAATATTAAAATTATTACATTGATAATGCCTAGTAACCATGATATAATTAGATTTAACATGAATGTCATATCTGGGCCCAAATTGCAAGTTAACAAGGAAAAGATCTGAAATGGTGATTTTACCAAATTTCGAGACATGCTTAGTATAATTGACTGGTATAAAGAGTTTAAAGACCAAAACTGCTTCATCATGTGGGAACATTTTAAGAAAATTTTGATGAATATTCAGTGAGTAAATTTTAAAGATTAGCCCATTAGGGTGGTGAAGAGAAAACCTGATTGGTGAAATAGAGATGAGAGAAAATCAATGAAAAGTGCAGATGTTTTAAAATATTCAAGGGTGGTAATAGGGAGGAGGATTTAGAAATTTATAGGAAAAGTAGAAATGTACTTAACCAGTCAATAAGAAAGGCAAAGAGAGGCAGAAACTGATTTAACAAGGAACAGTATTAAGGACCTGAGGAAGCTTTTTAGCTTTTATAAATTTAAAAGTAAGAATAGGACATTAGTCCAATTAAAATTGATGAAAATTTAGTGAGTTCAGATAAGGAGTTGGTCCATTTTCATGCATTTTTTGATTTAAACCAACTAAAAAAGATTAGATAATAGATTGGAGACTAATAGTTTCTGTATGCATGTAATAAATAGACTTACAGAATTTAAATTTGAGGTAAAAGATATTAAATCGTTACTGGACCAGATTGACTAAAGTAAACCTGCAGGTTCTAATGGTATATATGGTAAAATTCTGAAAGAGGGTAGTACCAACATTGCAAAGGCACTATATATAATTTTTAGGCGATTTACAACATTTGTTGAGGTAATAGATGACTGGAAAATAGCATATGTTGTGCCTATTTATAAGAAAGGTAGTAAGGAAGATTTGGGAAATTATAGGTCAGTTAGCTTAACATCTATAGTTTGTAAAAGCTTTGAAGCATAAATAACTAATAGAATATTTGGATGATAGATATTGGTAATTGATCCAGATGGGTATAAAGAAAGGGTAGGTCATGTCACCTTTTATAATTTATGGAATACATTACTGACTGCATTGACCAAGGAGATCCAGTTGATATTATATATTTAGACTTCAAAAAGCTTTTGATAAGGTTTCCCACATAAGGCTGATGAAGTTAGGCCTTATTAAACAATTCGTTAAGGCCATGGATTCATCTGGAATAGCATTTATGTACCTTTCAGAAAAGTTCCCATCTTTCTGTAGCAAAAATAAAGGAGGGCGTGTTTGTGGGTCCCCAAATTAGAGAACTTCAGAAGGACTCAGATTTTGAACAATACTTGGCACCAAAAGAAAGCAAAGCATGTTCTTGTTTCAAGAAGGTACCACAAAGCTTTCTGGTAAGAAAAAGAGCTAACAACTATGAAGAACTGGTTCAAGAAATGATAAATGCATTTGGGATTTAGGATGCAATACGTCTTTAAAAGGGCATTTTCTAGATTCATATCCACATTATTTTCCTGAGAGCTGCAGTAATGTTTCTGACGGATATAGTGAAATTTTCCATAAAGACATAATGACTATGAAAAAGACGTATGAAGGGAAATGGATGCCTGCAATGCTTGCTGACTACTGTTGGAACATTATTCGAGACTGCAAAATTGAACATACAAGAAAAAAATTAGCCCTTTAAATTTTTTGGAAAGAACATTTTGTTCATATTTTCTAATCTTTAATAAGTTTCTTTCATACAATATATAATTAATTTACTATTCTAGTTTAAAATGTTTCTGATTAATATGATGTTACTAAAATACCTATAGTTACATATATGAATACAAAACATGGGAATAAAAATTATAAAAAAAACTATAATTGGCTGTAACTTTGAAACCATATGTAATACAGGAAAAGTAATTACAGATTTGAATTCAGAATACAAATTTATATAAGAAGCAAGAATGTTAATTAACCCTAGAAAAATGATTTTTTTTTTTTTTTTTTTTTTGTAGAGCAGTGAATTATCATCCACATTTTGAAGACTTATTTCCCAAAGGGAACTAAACCTATATAGGACATATTCATTTTTTTTATTATTAATTTTATTTATAAGGTTGTGGTAAGGTTGTGTCTTAAACAGAGACACAATTTTTTTTTTTTTAAAACTTTCATATTTAAATGTTAAAAATTAGTATATAGCTATAAAAAAAAAAATAAGGAAATAAATTTATAGAAATATATATATATTATATATATTATATATATATATATATATATAATATATTATATATTATATGTATAATATATATATATAAATATATCTCTTTTAGTGTTGTGGTGTCGTTTGTTTTTTATACATTTGCTTGTTATTATATATATACTATAGTATTATATATTATATATATAGATATATATATAATATATATATTAGCATTGCACTTGATAAGGAATTTAGTCCGATACAATACAAGTACTCCAATTTTTTCAAACTGATACTGGATTGAAATTGTTTGCTGATACCTGATACCACATGACTTTTCCATATATATATATATATATATTATATAATATATATATATATATAATTATATATATTATATTATATATGATATATAGCATAATATATAATGGATATCAATATTTGATACATTTACACATTTTCTCTTCTATGTACCGTGTTGCTTGTATTATATATCATTATATATATATATATAAATATATTACTATATATATTATTATAGTATATATAATTATATATATATATATATATATATATATATTTATATACGAATATATATATATATATAGTATAATATATATACTGTTATATATATATATATATAGTTTATATATTATAATAATATCATAATATAATATATATATATATAAGTATATATATATATATATATTATATATATATATATATATATATATATATATTATATAGTGAAAATGAAACATCGGAATAGAGGTTTAAAGTGATTTTCTAAACAGAATAGCGACTCGAACTGCTGTACGGAGTGGAACTATGGATCAAGTTGAAAAAGTGTGCAATTAGAATAAAAGCGAGGAAGTAGGTAATATAAAATGATTGAAAGAGTAGGAAAAGTAGAATAAGGAATTAAGTTATTAGAGAAGATATAGGGTGAAGAAGATGATACTGAGATGGATGTGGGGAGATTGATGGGGGGACACTGGAGAAGATGGAGCAGGACAGAATGCTGAAAAGAAGAGATGGGAATGGACTCCAGAGGGCGGGAAGACCAGGGGGAAGAAGAGGAAGATGATGGGGGAGTCGTGAGATTCTGGAAAGTATGTCAGTACCAAAAATGAGTGTAAAAGAGGAATAGTGCAGGAGAGGGGATTCGGAGAAAGATCTGCCGCGTGCTGACAGGATTGAAGATCCTTCCTGGTAGAGGAAGAAGAAAAGAAATATATATAATATATAATATATAAATATATGATATTTATATATATTATATATATATATATATATAATTATAATATACTTATAGTATATAATATATATAATTATTATATTTATATTGTAATATTTGTGACAGCGACCCACACATTTTGAGACAAAATTTCTAAGTTCAAAAAAATTTCTGTTCAGAAGTGTTTTTAAGAAAATCTTTGTGGCAGCTTCTGGAAATATGTCTCAGATGTTGCACTAAACAATTTTCTTAAAAAAACTAACTTCAGAATTTAATTTTTCTGACATTAAAATTTTATTGAACTTAGAAATTTTCCATTCAAATGTGTGGGTCGCTGTCTACAGTATTAATATATATATATATAGTTATATATATATATATATATATATAATATTAATATATATATATATATCTATATATAAATATATATATATATATATTATATATATATATATATTTATGATATATATAATATATATATATATAATATATATATAGTATATATATATATATATATATATAATATTTATATACGTATATATATATATATATATATTTATTTAAGTTTTCGTTTAAGAGTAGCCTTTTTGCAGTCCGGGAGTTGTAAGCGCTGAAGAAGTTCACAAACTAACGTAATTACGTCAGATGAGCATAGACGCAGGCGTAAGTGAGGGAGATAAAATTATGCAGGAAACATAGAAGATGGATGAGAATTTCACATAACAGAGGTGGCAGGAAGGAAGGAAGCACTGCAGCGAACTAGCCATGGTGTTTATCCAATATAAAACAAACTCATGCCAGTTACACCAACCCTTGTGTTACGAAGGTGGTGGTACAAGAGTGATAAGTTCCCTCGAGTACATGCCGCTGCCGTACCTATAGAAAAAGAGATAAAGCACCAACATGCAAAGATAGAGGGTCAAGTGAAGTGGAAAGTATGGAACAGTTTATAAGCCTTTTGGCAATAGACTCGACCCTATCCAAAAGCAGAGTGAAACCAAAGCCCTCCAGATATGAGAGCCGGACTCCATACAAGGCGTTGAGGCCCTTGTAAAACTGGAGTTACTGAGAAGAGGAAAAAATTTTCGCATTATATAGAAAATAATGTAAATATATAAAAATATAAAAATAATGTAAATTATATAGATTTTATTATTATGTAGATTATATAGAAAATTTACAAATTCTAATTTACAAACATTTCAATTATTTGAGGTATGGTACCATAAGGCATTTAATACTAAGAGACAATAATATTTTGACATATCATTAATATAATTGTTAAATAGCATTATAACCAAGGTCCAAGATTATTTACTATTTGATTGTTACAATTTGAATGTACTATTCATAGAATAATTATTATCACTTTTAGTTGCAGTTATAGTTAATACTTAGTGGCTTCGAATACAACTCATCAGTCTTATTACAATATATCTATCTGTAAATATAACATGACATATGAAACCAGAAAAATATTCGAAATACAAATTTATGAATGGCGGTGTGTGTAAAAGAATTTATTTAATACTTTTATAATAATAGCACTTACAATATAAAGTAGATCACACACGACAGTGACTTTCTTATCACTATAAATATTACTATTAGTTACTATTATTTTTTATTTATTTAAAAAATATTATTATTATATTATTATTATTATTATTATTATTATTATTATTATTATTATTATTATTATTATAATAAGTGAGTGACAGTTTATATAACCTTTGCTTTGATCTATCCTTTTAATGAACTTATTACTTACTGATGTGGTATAGGGCTTCCTGGGAACCTCACGGTCCCCCATAACCCTTGTTCTTCAGAAAAAAGAGAAAGTAGTTCTCAGTTAGGAATAGTGAAGGATGCATAAGATTCAAAATGATCTTGATAAACTTCTTGGGCTGGCAGTAAAGTGGCAAATGAATTTTTAATAGTAAAAAGTGTAAGGTTCTTTCACCTAGGTCTCAAATAAAAGTTTTACTACGATATGAATGGGATGGCTTTGAGTCTGTGGACAATGAAAAAATTTAGGTGTGATTATAAGCAGTAATTTGACAAGTAGCTAATTCAGTGTTTGGAAGCAGAAATAAAGCTAATAAGATGCTGGGCTAATAAATCGCTGTTTATACAAGAGCAAGGAAGTAATAAAGTAAACTGTATAATAGTATGTTAGGCAATATTAGTATTGTGCACAAGTTTTGGCCCATTATTTAAAGAAAGACTTAGATAGTGCTAGAGAGAGTGCAACGTGAAGCAACAAGAATGATTTCGGGTTTGAGGGTTATAACTATGAGGAGAGGCTTGAAGGAGTTAGAATTGTTTTCTGTAGAAAGGCGATTTCTCAGAGGGACATGATACAAGGTCTATAAAATATTTACATGCTTTGATAATAACGGAGATCAATAATTTTTTCATAGTAGAACACTGACGGTTGACCAGGGGGCATAATAAGAAAATTAAGAAGAAAGCAATGCCATCTTGATATAAGAAAATGTTCTAATAGGGTTGTTTAAATTTTGGAATGGTTTCCAGCAGGAGGTTGTTGAGTGTGACGGTCGATTATGCAACATAAGAAAAGGTTGATTCGTTTATCGGATGGGTTGGGAATGCAGTATATATACGATTTTGACGAAGCCAAATTGGCGGGTTTAGTTGTGATATAGTTAGAGTTAGATGGGCATGTGTGACGATGAACTTAGTTATTAAGTGCATGTAGATTGATTTGGGTATCTGAAAATAATATATCATTAGTTTTGACTAATTGGTAGTTACAACAAATTGACAAGCCTAGGGTGCTTTGTGATTTGCATGGAGCATGTTGGGTAGTGGTTGACTGGGGACAGTCTGATAGGCCATGTGCTGTTTTACTGGTCTCTATATTCATAATGTCCTAACCAAAACTGCAGGAACCCTGGCAATTGCAAGTGCTGAAAACCTAGTAAGATCTAAATAATCTAGGAATTCCCTCCCCACCAGCCAAACACTGATATCTAAGTCTGCAAGACCCCCTCCGGATCCTATCTCCAACATAAACCCATTGGAGAGATCACAACCTGCAACTTGACCAGTATACTTTTGGAGATAGCAATTAGTGCAGATGTCCTAACTCTAAGTATACTGGGGCAACGTCACGCTTCCTAGAAAACTGGAACAGTCAGAAAAGGAACCCCCCCTCCAGCAGGAAAGCCGAAGCTCCTCTGCTAGTCATGTAAGAGCCACAAACTGAAAGGGAAAAGTGGATCCACAGCTCTCAAGAGCACCATGCAAGATGGACAAAGGGGTGTGTCGGAAAGACCTAAATGAAAGAGGTGCCCATTTAGGCAAAGATGCCAAATTCGCAGTCTCGTGATGTGATATCAGTCTCCAAGCGACCAAATAGACTAGGCTAAGTTTTTATATAAGTGGAAAGAGTTACTTACTTGTTACTTGTTGGGGTATAGGGCTTCCTTGGGACCTCTCGGGTCCCCCCTAACCCTTGGCCTCACCAGAAAAAGTAATGAATGGAGTCTCCAATGAAAAATTAAAAACTGCCTGGATCTCCCGACATTGCAGGTGCTGAAAACCTAGTATGAGCAAAACAACCTAGGAAATACCTCCCACCAGCCAAACACTGATAGCGAAGTCTGCAAGACCCCACCCTTATCCTATACCCAGCAGAAACCCCATGAAAGATGACAACCCGCCCAACTGACCAGGATAGGTGATATAGCATAGTAGGGCCAGAAGGATCTACAATTCCACAAGACAAGATTAGGGAAGGCCATTGTGGAAAATGATAGAAGAAAGCAAAGATATGAGATCTGAGAATATACAAGAAAGGGAGGATAGAAGAAAACCACTCACCTGATAAGATGTGAAAAATTTGGAAACAAGTGGCCCCAAGGAAGCCAAGAAGGAAGACCAACCATCGGTAGGACGCGGAGATGAGAGGTGATACTGCAGAACATTCGGCATAACGAAGGGAGCCCTAAAGACAACATAGGATATCTCCCTGAAACTCAGGGCAGAGGGAACTTGGGCTTGCTGTGGCAGGAGTAACCAGGGCCAGGAGAACTTAAATGAGGGTGGGGGGCCCTTTGAGGAAGACAGCGCGCTGTGGGCGGCACTCTGAAGAGGTCAAGGAGGGGGTCCATGACCCTTACAACAATCAAGGAGTATTGGGTAGAAACATAACTAGATACAACCTGGAAGAGGAGGTGGCCACTACATGAGGAGAGGTATAATGAGGAAGCTACTGGGAAGTGTGGATAATTGTTTGAGGGAGGGGAGATATGGAGTATAGTTCAGTTTAGTAAAGCAGATATAAGGAGAATGATATCCACCTGCAGCCATCAGGAGTTTCAGAGTAATCCATACAGCATGAAATAACATCCAAGGTTTAGAAATTAGTGGCAGGGCCCTTAAAAAAAATAACTATAGGATCATTCAGCACAATTGTCAATTGTTTACATGTCCCAAGGAGCTCTCGCACAGCGTGGGAATATTTTACAGGAAACTGAACATGACGCATTGGCCAGCAGTTAAATGCAACGCCGACAGGAACACATACTGAGACACTGGTTATATTACATGACCTATAATCACCTTAGATGGGGAAGAGGGCCCTGGTACTTCTGGTGCAGTGTCTTAGAAGGAGAGGTAGGACCCCGGAGCCCAGTCTCATTACCTCAAACAAAGTGCTGCTCTCAAGGTCATAAGAAAGAAACATTGATGAGAGTCAGGGCAACAAAATTTCATCTTAACTTACTGGCCCGAATTTTCCCATAAGAAATATGGAAAGAATGATCTGTAGAAGAACAAGGGATCCAGCATTTAACAGGGAAAGTCCCCAAAGTAACTTTGTCTGCAAGGGGTAACGCGCAAAGTCTAGTCAGGGAAAGGATTAGAGAAGTGAATCAGCACCCTCTGCAAGAATATGCGGCAAGTGCCCTTATAAGCAATTTCCAAAGGGGAGTCATTTTAACAGAGCAGTGCTCTAGAGGGTTTATTGAAATCTAGTACCATCCTACTCGCACAATGATGATTGCCTCGTGGAACCCAAAACCATTCGGACTTGTCAGGGCACCCCTATCTACCCCATCCCTCTCCCCTCTCACCCCTTTGGGTGCAGGTTGGGTGAACCATCGCTCTGTGATACCCGCAACGACTGCATCCTTCTTTCTATCCTGTTGCCTCCTCACATGCTGGATGACTCCTCCATCACTCCGTCATCCGAAGAGGAGTCCTCATCACCTCGTGGTGAAGAAAGCAGTAGTGGTCTAGAGCCATTCGCCCAGCCTTACCAATAAAAACAGGATATAAATAAATAAACAAATAAATGAAAACACCCACTCCGATAAGTGGAAATGAACAAAAGGAAAAAATAACTAAAAAATTGATAAATAAAAGCAAATAGGCTAGCTCTAACTAGGCACCAGTGATAGACACCAAAAACTTACTTTAAATTGCATTACTCATGTTTTTTGGTAAGGGTTTTATAGAGACCATACAGGTCCCCAACCAGGGCCTCCTCAAACATAGAATGCAGGGCAGGACTAGTAGAAAGACTTTATGGGTCCCCTGGCATTGCAGAAGGTGCTGAAGCTCTAGCTACCCTAACCACTAGCCAACTATAAGATTACCTCACTAGAAACCCTTTAGATCCAAACTATTACTAAAATAACTATCATCATTAATCATAGCCTATACAATTCACAAGTACATTTGAAAAATCTTAATTATGCTAGATGAAGAACCCCAACTTTAAATATCGGAGGCACATTAACCTTCCACAGAAGAACCAGAAGTCGAATTAAGAAGGTACACCCACCCCTTGCAGAGAAAGCCGAGGCTCCTCATTGGCTATCAAATAACAGCCACATATCAAAGAAGAAAATGCTCAACACTCGATTTGACCACTGCATGATGGACAGGGAGGGTGGGGAAAGACTCAAATGAAAGAGGTGCCCATTGAGACCAAGATGCCCAATTTGCAGTCTTGTTATAGAGTCTCCAAACGAAGAGCACAGAAGAGTGAAAACCGTAGTTCATCCCTGTAATAGTGTCCCAGGGAATGAGTGCTAAGAAAAGTACTGAGCTCCTCCTTCCAAAAGACATTCACCTTGCTAATGCAGGAATACCATTCCGCCAACTTTAATTGGAAATATTCAATGTGTTGATGCCAGTGGGCTAACTTGGCGGATATATCTGTGGTCTGACTGGTCTCATTACCAACGATACCAGTGTGAGAAGGGACCCAGCAGAAAGGTAGTACCAAAGTATACCCAACCCTGACTTGGAGAAATGCTACTGAGTACTGAGACCCTATCTAAAAGATGAGTGGTGAAACCATAGGGGCCCTATCTGATGAATATCTAAAAGACAAGTGGTGAAATCTGAAGTCGGAACGCCCCTCCTAGGTACAAAGTTATCAGATTTGGCTAATTTTAGCAATTTGGGCTAAAAAAAAAAGCAAAAAAAATAAAAAATAGCCACTCAGTTTTTGGGCTAATTTGGCTAATTTATGTTTAGGTTTAATATAAAAATAGAAATCACTTCAAATTGTCGTAACCATTTACTAAAACTCGTTTTTCTGAAACTGCAATCATAGTGTATTAATATAATGATCTATGCTGCAATGAACAAATTTTTCATTTACATCCAGATACAGCCTGCCAATTCGGTAATTATTTCCAATAACTGCCTCTAAACAGATTTTTATAAAAATCACAGCATAGACTCTAAAAAAATAGTAATGAAGAATAAAAAAAAAATTATTTGTCACTCTCTTTAGGAAAAATAAGTTTAAGTCCATTCAAAGTTTGTTTAAAGTAACATAGATTTTTCAATATTGAATCGATTCCAGGTGTAGTCTTCATTTCAGCCTCTAATCAGAGTTTATGATAGTTTTGTAGGTAATACACAGAGAAGATGCTATGTAGAATAACAAAGTCTTATCATGAACCTGAACTAAGTGGCCCTAATAAGAGCGTAAGCGCACTATTTTTATTATAGAAGTACTATGAAATTATTAAACTTTCAAGAGCTGTAACTTTTTTCCTAAAGAGACTGCCATTTTTGTTTTTCCTATTTTTCATTATTATTTTTTTAGAGTATATCCTGTGATTTTAAAAAAAAAAAAAATTTTTTTTTTTTTATAACAATCTATGAGCATTTTTATCAGCTGTTTTGATTTGACTTTTTTTTCCTAAAGGAGGATCGAAAATATTTTTTTTTATATCTTCATTACTATTTTTTTTAGATGTCCTATGCTGGTGATTTTTATAAACTCTGTTTAGAGGGCAGTTATTGGAGAATAATTACCGCAATTCTATTGATGATCTTGATACTTCTTCGACAAGTTGACCTTGACTCCTCATTATTCAGAATGGCGCCATAGTGTATTAGGCGTTTCGATTTTGCACTTTTTGCTACGAAATTTATGAAAATGCTAAAAGTCTTTTGATTCTGTCAATTTTAGCACAATTTTATTTGGTAACGAAAGCGTTATAAAGGCTTTTTTGATTTTGCTCTTTTGCTAAAAAAAAATTTGGAAAATGCTAAAAAGTCGTTCGGGTTTATGGTCAATTTTAGCACGAAATTTAGTATAAATGCTAACGAAACTGTATTAGGTAATTTCTAAATTCTGTAGGCGTTGTCTTTCGTTGCTTCGTCGAAGTTTAGAAAAATGCTAACGGAACAATGTCACAACAGGCGTTTTCCATTTTTGTATTGTGCTAACGCTCGATATAGAAATGCTAATCAGTTTTGCAGCATTCGGTCGCATATACCGATTGTTTTACAAAAATTTATCAGCTGTTCTAAATGGAGCACGTGGTTTTTTGGAATAAATCAAATAAAAAAAATAACAAATGGTTTTTATCACATATAATTGATCATCTATTGTGATGGAGTTTGCGATTTGGAAGACATAAAGATTATAGCTAATTTCATGATGAAACTTCATGCAAATCATCTGAACTACTACGCGCAGCAATTATTTGTTTACAATTTTTCGTTAACTTTTCCTAAAATTCGGTAAGCCCGGGAAAGAGCAACCTAACAGATTGTAGGAATTTCCTAAAGTTTGTTAGCATTTTACTAAATTTGTGTAAAATGAACAAATACGAACGATTTTTGATTTACTAAGATTTCTTAGCAAAAGTGGCAGAATGAAATCGCCTTCAAATAAGATTTGCGCGTAGTAGTTCATTGTGATTTGATGAATGTTTCATTCATGAAATTGAAGCTTTTAACTGTAATTTCTTGCCGAATCGATTACTTCCATCACATAGTTGATCAATTATTTTTGTAATATAATACCTTGTTTAATTTTTTTTTTTTTTTGTTTTATTCAAAACTCGACGATGCTCCATTAGAACAGCCTGAAATCAAAGAATTTTTTTGTAAACAACGGTAGATTGATTGCCCGAATTCGTGCAAAACTGGGTTATGCATTTCTTTGCCAGCGTTAGCAGCAAATGCAAAAACGAAACGGTTTTAAGCCTTTTTCCATTTTGCATTTGTGCTACACTGCTCGATAAGAAATGCTAATCCAGTTTTAGCATAGAATTTGTGCCATAGATCGAGCGCGTTGTGTACAGAAAATTTTGATAGCTGTTATAAGATGGAGCCGTGGTTTTGGACATAAATAAAATTAAAAAAATAAACAAATGGTGTTTATTACAAAAATTTGATCAGACTTATT
This sequence comes from Trachelipus rathkii, assembly GCA_015478945.1. Classification (NCBI taxonomy): domain Eukaryota; kingdom Metazoa; phylum Arthropoda; class Malacostraca; order Isopoda; family Trachelipodidae; genus Trachelipus; species Trachelipus rathkii. Next base: position 14,885 of record JABUQX010068567.1, on the reverse strand, counting down.
GTTGGATGAGTTTATCGATTAGAAAGAAATTAAATTTAAAGCAAACATTTCATGATGAATGAAACATCTCATGCAAATAAACTAACTACTGTAAGGTGGGATGGTTCCGCAGATCTTATTTGTTTTATTTTTTTCGTTATGCCGGATTTTCCTAAATCTCGTAAGAGACCGGGGCAGAGCCACTAACAGAATTTAGGAATACTACGTTTCGGTTAGCCATTTTAGACCTCAATTTGATTGCTAAAAATGTGAATAATCAACAGACTTTTTAGCTTTTTCCCTAAATTTCGTGTAGCAAAAAGTGAAATCGAAACGGCTTAGTGAAAAAATCGATTTTGAAAAAAATAATATGATATCTGATGTAATGTAAGTCTTGTAACGCATTTCACAGTGATTCCTCAATTCTCATCCCTACAGTGTTACACGAGCGGAAGTAAAGCGAATTGTTATGATTTTTCAAGCGTTAATTAATATTTTTAGTGAAAATTATTAATCTCAAAATTAAATTTTTCAAATGCCTGAAGAAAAAACTTCAAATAGATTCCTTAAAACCATTTTTGTAAAAGAAATGTTTAGTAATTTTAATATATCTGATGTGAACGGTGAACTCAAGTCAGTAACTCATGCAAAACCCGCACAGTGCCTTAGGGTTTGTCAATAAATTACTAGTTATAAACACAAAGTTACACAACTAAAAAATAAATTTAGCTTAGTACAATGCTAACCACACTGCAGAGCTTAAAATAATTTTATGAGGTAAAGTGAAAAATATGCAGAAGTAAGCATTATATGAGAGTTTGGAGCTAATGTTCTGTTATGCCATTGTTGAACATAATGATAATTGTGAATTTGTGTAAAAGATATTAAACGTTTACTGTGACATAATTGAACCAAGTGAAAGCGCAGGTCTTTGATGATATATATAGTATTGCAAAGGCACTGTATTTGATTTTGTGGCAATCTATTAGGACATTAGGAATATAGAGACAGTAAAAAGCCACGATGGGCTATCGAGAACTGCCCCCAGTCATGACCATCTAGCCAATACATGCTTGCAAATCACAAAGCACCCTAGGGCTTGTCATTTTGTTGTAACTACAATCCACCAAGTTTGCTTAGGTAAAACTATGATAATATAAATATAGATACCAGACGATCACTGCCATTAATAATAGTTTATGTCACACATCATCTAACAATAACTGCTATAACTAAAAACTCCGCAATTTGGCTTCGTCATAAGTTAATGTGATACCAAGCCATCCTAAACGAATCTAACGTTTTCTTAAATGTTGCAATAGACGTAACTCAACAACCTCTCTGGTAGGACTATTCAGAAATTTACCAACACTATTACTTCAATGCATGCTTTCTTTATTCAGTGGCATCTTTCTTCTTAATTTTCTCTATATCCCCTCGTAAAATTACTTCTTATCTATGAAATTTATTTCTCTATGTTATCAATAGATGTTAATATTTTTTAGACTTGTATCATGTACAAATTTACATAACAATCTACAGAAGAACAATTCCAAAGCGCGTTACCTCATAGCTCTTACCTCAAACCCAGCAAATCATACCTGTTGCTCTAGTTGCACTCTTCTAGCATAATCTAAGTCTTTTCTTTAGAATAAGGGCCCAAATTGTGCAGCAATACTCTAAGTTATGCCTAACATAGCTATTTGACAGTTTAGCTTATTAACTTTCTTGCTTCTGTAACAACATTGGCGTTTTTATAGCCAGCATCTTATTAGCTTTATTTCTAGCTTCCAGACCTTGATTAGCTACTTTCAAATTAACGCTTATAATCACACCTAAATCTTTTTCTTGGTCCACAGATTCAAGCCACTCCCCATTCATGTTGTCGTAGTTAAAACTTTTATTTGAGTAACTAGGTGAAGAGAACCTTACACTTTTTACTATTAAAATTCATACTTGCCACTTATCTGCCCACCAAGAAAGTTTATCAAGATATTTTTGAATCTTTATGCATCCTTCTATTCCTACTGAGGTGGCCACTTTAGTACATCTGCCACCTTGAAACCTGCATTTAATCCCTGGTCCTAATCATTTCTAATAGTGAGGACTAGTGGCCCAGGCACTGAACCCTGTGGGAACCACTTTCACTATTTCCATGATGATTTATCTCCCATCTTAGGTTGTACACCTGGTTTTCTATTCCGCAATAAACGCCTCTTTAATCAGCCATGTAACATCCACCTATACCGAACATTGCAATAAGACTTTTTTCATCAGCCCTTATGTGGGGAATCCTTACAAAAGCTTTACTCAATCTAATATATCATATCAACTGGATCTTCCGTCAATGCAGTCAGTAATGTAATTCATAAATTCTAAAGGTTTGTCTGACATGACCTACCTTTTTTTGAAAACCATGCTGGGAGTCATCAAATGAATACCTTTTTATCTTCTAAATATTTCTCTAATATGACCTTTCAGTAACTTTTTCAGATTCATTAACAACCAGAGATGTTAAGCTAACGTGGCCTATAATTTCCCAAATCTTCCTTATTTCTTTTCTTATAAATAGGCACAGAACATTGCTGAGTTTTCCAGCCTCTGGTACGTTCACTCAAATGTTAATGTGTTAAGATCACATACACGTGCCTTTTGCAATGCTTAAACACACCCTCTTTCAGGAATTCTAAAAGCCATTATACCATCAGGGCCTGCAGTTTTACTTGAATCAATATGATCTAATAAACGTTTACTTTCTTTAAACATCAAACAATTCTGTAGTCATGGTTTACATGGCATTCAGACTATTAGCTCTGAATCTATCATTATTCCTCTGGTAAAACACTGAAGCAAATAAGTCATTGAAATGTTGACCAACTTCTTACCTGAACTAAGTTTTCACCAATTTTCAAGTAGCTAAGTATCCTATTCTTATTTATTTATTAAAAAGCTAAAAAACTTTCTTCAGGTTCTTATTACTAATCCTTGCTAAATTAATTTCTGCCTCTCTATTTGCCTTTCTTATTGATTGGTTCAAAGTTCATTCTATTTTTTCTATATTAATTTTCCTCAAATCATCTTGCCTAATTACTACCTTGAAAATTATTTTAAAAACATCTGCGCTTTTCATTAATTTTCTCGTCTTATTTCTAATTCACAAAACGGTTTTCCTCTTTGCCACCTCTAATGGTTTATCTTTAACATGCTGACTGATTTCCATTAAATTTGGTTTTTTAAATGGTTCCACATGATGAACAATTTTGGTCTTTAAACTCTTTATCCCTATCAGTTATACTAAGCATGTCTCGAAATTTTGGTAAAATCGCAATTTCGGAATTATGATTCTTTCTTGTTAACTAATTGCAATTTGGGCCAGATACTATTCATCATTAATCTAATTATGTATGTAACTAAGTCCTAAAATTTCCTAAGCTCTAACGTTCAATCAAACCATACTTTCATCATTAGATTAATAGTTAAGGTCTATAGTGCTATCGTATTTGTGGTTTCTTGCCATCTTGGTCAAAAATTATGATAGTAATACATTATGAATGCAGAACTCCTACGGTCCATTATTAGAATCAGGAACCCAGATGAATTGCCAGGTAAATTAAATCAACCCATTATGACTATCCCTTTTTATTACTGTGGCATGCTGTTCAATTCTTTTCACATTTTTCCGCAATCTAATTGGACTTTCGTCTTGGCCAAGAGCTATAAAAGCCCTATTTCTATTAATTGAATTATTGTAACTATACGTTCTAACCTTCAATGAATGGGTCAATATCATGATTTATTTTAAAGTCAGCATAATACAGATTGAATATTGCTTTAACATAAAGCGCACATCACCCCTTCTTTCTTAACGCTGGTAATAAAATAAAGTGAATTCCTCTATTTCAATATTCTGAAAGGCGTCTCCATATCGATTCTTCATTAACCAGCTCAGTTATGGCAAATAATGTCAGATCCTCATTTTATGGTATAACTAAATAGTCCATCTTTTTTATTTCTAAGGCTTGAGCATTTGTGTAAAACATTTGATACTCGAAATGCTTTTTTACTTTTATTGCTATCATTATTTAAACCTGTAACAACATTAGTTTTTATTTATCTCCCCACTATTACAAAGTTACCCTTGCTATTATTTGTATCCAGATTTAGCACACACACCCCCAAACTTTACCGTGTTTCTTTGGCTAAATCAAGTCCTCTCAAACTGACTGAATAAGCTTACACCTTTAATCGACTCAAGTGAACTCCATCTCCTGCAAAAAGATCTTTATCCAGAATTCCTTCCAAAAATCAAAAATCCTAATATTTTCTGAAACATAATTTCCTAACCCTTTCATTTACACTAAACCTACTCCGACCATTCCTGAACTCTGCCATAACTGTAATAATCCAGAATCGCCTTGCTTTCACTAGCTTTATGCTTCTGATCAATCCTTAAATACTGCTATTAACTCTCTGACTTTGCTAATGCCCTATATATTTGTACACATGCACAATCACCTCTGAATCAACATTTGCTAGAATCATACTCTCTATTATCCTATCCCGATATCAATCACTCTGGCAGTGGATAACATACTCTCAATAGCTTCTTTTTATTCTTAGTTTGAAAAGTCCTATCTAGTACCTAATCATAGAGTCTCCAATTAGCAATTTTCAATCAGTCTTCCCGTTCAGAAACTTCAACATTACAAATTGGCACTCTCTGATCTCCCTCTGGAAGACAGTCGCGAACGTTACTGCGGTCAGAAGGCCGAACTGATCTTTCGAGATCCTCATCTTAAAGTCATTTATTTCTAGTTTCTACAACATATATATTCATCTGCAAGACTAATTAATACCCTGACTTTCCTTTTTCCTCTCATCTTCCTGCTAGGTGATCACTATACCTGTTACCCTATACGCAGCTCACTCCTTGCTGACATCACACTAATTTTTTCTAACACTTCCCTGTCACTTTCTCAACTTCAAATACTTCTGTTCTTTCAATCTCATCACATTTTCACTCAAGTCTTGCAATTTCCCTTCTTAACAACAATTCTCTGCACATCATCACAGCAGGGCATCTTATTCACATATTACTCTTACAGTCCCACAAGATATCACACAGAGCATCATACTTTCAATTATTAAAAATTTTAAACTTTTTTCTAACATCTCCATTTTTCTATATGCGCATCTTTTGGCTGATGACTAAAGCGCTAAAAGAAATAAACTTACTCTCTTTAAAATAGGTTTAAAATTTAAACATTTTATTTAGCTTAGCCTAGGCCCAGGGTTATATAAAAGTTATAAGGTAGGCTTTACTGTAGTCTGTGACTGGAAAACCTATTTTAATTTAAATTTCATCTAAATTAAAGTAACAATTAATAAAACTTGTATTTAAATACAGAAGTCCTAATTTAAGCATCCAAATAAACCCGACGTAACCGAACAGTAAACCTTACTTATGTAGCCTAGGGTAGCTACTCAATTTAAATATCACAAATTAATATAACATTGTTAAAAAATGTAGTTATATAAACAGCAGTAGTGTAATTGTAGATAACACAAATAATCTTGTTTATAAATTCACCTTCAAATGACATAGAATTATATTAATCAAAATTGGAGAGGCAAAAATTAATCACAACTTCACTCACTGGTCACTCACTGGTATATTACATTTGGTGAAGTACCAGATGACTGGAAACCACATATGGTTGTGCCTATTTAAGGCCTATAAGAAGGTAGTAAGGAAAATTTGGGAAATTATAGGCCAGTTAGCTTAACATCTCTTGTTGTAAAAGTTAATGAAAGGTTATATAGAGAAATATTTAGAAGATAACAAGTCATTGTATGACTCGCTTGTTTCGAAAGGTAAGGTCATGGTCAGACAAACTTTAGATTTAAGAAATGACATTATCTATGATGCAGTTTGCCAAGGAGATCCAGTAATCGTGTATTTAAATTATTTTAGACTTCTAGAATTTTCACTCAGGTTCAACATATAGCGTATGAAGAAATTATTGCAATGTGGTATAGGTGGATTAAAGAGTGGTTGTGGAATAGAAAACAGTGTACCTATACACAAAGTCTACAACTAAGAGAAAAAACTACAGCCAAGGTATATGCTAAGTGCTAACCATACTACAAGCTTTAATAACTTTATAGTAATACATGCAGTTTAACCTTAAAAACTACAGTAACTAAAAACCGGCCAATTTGGCTTAGTCAAAATATATTGTATACAGTACTCTATATAGCTTTGGTAAAAAAAAAAAAAAATTAATTAGGCATTGTAGACATAGGACAATAGAAAATATATAGATAGTAAGAAGCCACATAGGCCTATCATGTGTGTCCCAGTCAAACTAAATCAACAAGTATTCGCCAAATGCATTCAACATGCAGAAGTTGCAGAACCCGCACCTTACCCTAAGGTTAATAAGATGAAGGCCTTACTAAATTGTTTGTAGAAAAAATAAATAAATTTTTTTTTACTGTTTTATAAAATTTAAAATATATTTTTTTATTTTTATATTTTCTTTTTTGCAGCGTTTTTATGTTTAGGTGGTCTACTTTAAATATTTTCCTTGAATATAAATATTACGGTATAGCTATATATATATATTGTTTTTTCATGAATTTTTTTTTTATCTGTAAGAAATTTAAAATCATTTTATAACTTTGAATATTCAATGCACGATGAGTGATGACAAGAAGTACGCTCAAATATCTAATGAAAGTATACAAGCTTGGGCAGAAGCTGTAGGTATCACAGACCTTTCCACAGATGTTCTTCGTACATTAGGGGCAGATGCAACTTACAGACTTCATCAAATACTAAATGTAAGTTAATACTGCATTATTTTTCATTTCAAATTATAGTTCTCTGTTAGTAGAAGCTATCTGTAAATTTGATTTTTATGATCTGTTTTATATAGACTATACTGTAAACATCTTTTTTTTATTTGTATCGTAAGTAAAAAATATAGCAAATTTGGAAATTTATATATGTAAAACAATTATTCTTTTGACTGTAGATCATTTTTAACAAGACGTCTGATACTTACTATTAAATTGCAAAATAAAACATTTTCTACTATTTTTATAAACTTAATTAATTTCCATGCTTTACCTGTCATACTTTTATTTTTACTTCAATTACGGTATACGTTAACCCGTTTTCATCTTTTTTAGATTTGCAACAAATATTTAAGTCATAGTTGTAGAAAAAAGTTAACATCGGATGATTTTAATCATGCATTAAGTTTAATGGAAGTATCTCCAGTATACGGGTAAGCAACTGCATTATATATATATAGTACCGTTATGTAAAAATAACCCATTTACCCTATTTGTGCCAATAACTATTAAACTAATTGACACTGCAGAGTTTTATAATAATTTCTTAGAATGGCTAGTCCTAGGCTATATAACCCAGGAAAAAAAATTTGTTTTGGTTTAAATTTTTTGAAATTATTTAGACCCAAAATTTTTTTTAAAAAAACCCTAGGTATGTAAAAAAAAACCATTGTAATGTAAAAAAAAACCATCTCCCAAAACCCCCTCTAGAGCTGTAATATGATGTTATTAGCCATTTTAAAAACTCGGCATACCTCAAAACATACTATTTGACACCAAGTTCAGCTCTGTAGCTCGAGAAATAAGCTAAAAAATTTTTTTAAAAAAAACCTAGGTATGTAAAAAAAAACCATTGTAATGTAAAAAAAAACCATCTCCTAAAACCCCCTTTAGAGCTGTAATATGATGTTATTAGCCATTTTAAAAACTCGGCATACCTCAAAAACATACCATACTATTTGACACCAAGTTCAGCCTCTGTAGCTCGAGAAATAAGCTAAAAAAGTGTATAGGTGCACTAGAAAAAGGGGGGGTAGGGTATAACTCATACTAAACCATGGTAGGAGTGCCTCGATTCCGTTATAAACCACGGGAATCGATTCCCTATACCTTATAACATAGAGTTAGACACCTTATATAAACAAAATATAATAATATATACAAAAAGGTTATAAAAAAAAAAGTGTTTTTTTTTTATAGTACATTTTTATATTTTTGGTTTTTTTTTATGTAGCTAAACATTTTTTTTTTTTTTTTTTTTAGACCCCACACTGACAGAAGGAAAAAAAACAACCTTACAGCATGTTGACAGGAGTATATTAGAAACGCCATATACATGCACATTTCAATTAAATTTGGAGGTGGGGTTTTTTTTAATTACAATGGGTTTTTTTAAAGGTACCAACTCAATGGTCCGGGGGGAGGGCCTGCATAAAATTTCATGAATTTGTTTCTGGGATGAGGTCTATGATGGGTACCAAAGCATAATTTAATTCCAATTATGAATAACTAATTCATTAGATTTCTTGATGGCAGCACTGCTGGGAAGTCCGCAAAAAAATCAAAGTTCAAAAATAAATCTTACAAAATTGGAAATTTTTGAAATGTTTAAAAATTTCCCAAAATTCAAAAAAATGACTTCGAACAATAATAACAATCCTGTCCTTCAGAGAGGGAGGAAAATGAGAAGAAGCTTTAAGAAGAAAAAAAAGTAGGAGCCCAACCAATAATTTAATTGGCTGCTAAGACAACACATGCAAAGAAGATAAGTAGTACACGAGATATGGAAAGGTGAGAGTATTTTTTTACCCGAATAAGAAAAACAGGTGCGGTTTTTAGGTTACATTAAGGCTAGGAGGATGGTACCGGAACTGCACAATTTTCAGTTCGGCCGGAACCGGAATTGCCGAGAATCACAAAAAAAAGTATGACCGGGACCGACCGGAAGGGTTTCTTATGAACTTGAATTCTCCTGTTAACTATAAGAAATGGATTAAAAAAAAATATTTTAAATACCCTTAGTCAACGATTAAATCATATTTAGATACAACGCCACTTCAGGTGAACATATGGAAAAATCATCGATTAAGAAGAGATTAATATTTAATAGTCAAAAATTTAATAGTTAAAAAAATAGGAGAGTCGTATTTTCTAGAAAAGGAGGAAACCACAAAGGAGGGGAGCTATGGAAATCACCCGTGAAATAAGAGTTGATGAGGGAGAGTTTCTCCCCAAAAAAAGATTGGCATTTATCTATGACCCCAAAGTGGCGAGCAGAAAATAAGAATTTTTATCGCAATGAGTAAACCAGCCATTCACAATCACAGAGGATTCATAGAACTTTATGCCCATCTTCAACCAAAAATCTTATTGCTAGTAGAAAATATTTTGTATAGAGAAAATAAACAAAAACTTCATACAGGGAATTGAGATCAGCAGTATTACGAGAAGGCATTTAATAAGGCTGATCAGATATCATTTCCTACAGATATATAGAGAGCAATATTCAAACGACTGTCATATTATTTCTTTAACTGCACTCTGGCTTACAGCGAGTTTAAAAAAATGGGACTGTGTAATAATCCATTGCAAATATTTCCCAAGTTTCTCATTCTGGGAATTAAAAGTGGCACTATGAGTTTGCAAATTACGGATGAATTAATTGGGAAAATTCCTCCTAAAACATAATCCCATTTGATCATTTGAGATGGAGCATATAACATGGGACTTGGAACTGATTTAAAGGCAGAGATACACAAGTTTTCTGTGTTTTATTTCATTTAACTTCAATTTAAAAAGATGCATTAGGTAATTCTCAGAAGAACAGTGTAGATTTTAATAAAGAGATGTAGAAAAATATAGAAAATGTACACATTTTCAATCATTCCAGTTTTTAAAGCTGGTAAATGGAACATTAAGAAGGAATACAAAGAGACATGAATCCACATTTTGCAAGCCCACATTTTAATGCCAATGGTCAAAGAGTGTTAATACAAGGATGGAACAACAAAGGTCATTGATACGATGAAAGAACTGAGAGTGATTGAATAGAAGACACTTCTTGTTACCCAATTAGAATACAATAAAGATCAGAACGAGAAATCAGAATCCCTCTTCAACCATTTTGTCGCCTTAGTAGGGGTGATATTCTTAAAAATTCTAAGAGTTTTGCAGAATCAGATTTCTCAATGTAATACGGAAGAAACTATAAGGCAAAATGCAATATTTCGAAATCGAATGAAGAAAAAAGAAAAGAATATTCTACATATTTGAAGACTCTCCAGCATAATCGGTCTCAAACTCTGAGGCATGACAGCAGAGAATAAAGGAAGAGCTGAAGAAGGCATTTAGAGTTTAGAATTTATGAATAAAAAGGAAGAGAAAGGGATTCAATAGACATATTATCAAAAGCGAAGGATTAATTGTTAAATATGTAGTAGACCAAGATAGGCTAAACTGACTTTATTTTCTAGGATGAAATAAGAGAGAATTGAGTAGAAAATGGATGCTTGAAGAAAATATGCAAATAATTTGAAAGTAGAAAGTGATAATAGTGATAGCAGGCAGTAAAGAAGAAGGTTCAGGCGATGAGCGCATTTAAGCAGAGAAACTCGAAGAAATAATGACACCGAAATATAAACTTGAAGTATGACAAGTAAGGCATCAAAAAAATACGAGGGAGCAGTAATTAAGAAAGAGAAAATAGCTAGCAAAGAATTACCTGAAGTTTGATTATAAAGAGTTTAGAAGAAGAAATGAAAGCTGACAGCGAAAGAGGTACGAAAGTTAGAAACTAATTAAGAAAGGAAGAAAAAGAAAAAAAAGATCGAGTAGACTCTTCAAAAAGGTGAATTCCTTCAAAAGTAACTGAAAAATGGTAATCATGTCGGAAACCTGTTGAAGATTTCTCAAATAGAACATGAGAAAGAGAATTCCGTTAAGGAGTAAGGACATGGGGAACGTGAAACAAAACGCATGTACCAAAGTTCGGCCAAAACAGTATGCAAAAGTGGAACTGAGGCCCAACAAAAGGAGTTACTCTCGAACAAGATAATATTCTCAGAATTAATCATCGACATTCTATACAGACCAAAATATAATATTATCTAATGATTATCAGAGACAGAAGAAAATAAAAATATGTAATGAAAGGCAACGGTTTGAACCATAACGTACGATCGCCAACTAATGACAGTAAAAAGGGTGATACAGTTTTTCTGAGAATTAATACTCAACAAACAAATTCAGATGAATCAATAGATTCACAGAAGTGGTTTAAGAGATGAGATAAGTAACATTATATTTACCAGGAAGATAAAAAGGTATAAATAAATATAAGTATAAATAAATACCACAAGAACAAATAAATAAAAAAATAAATAAGTATATATTATAAAAATATATTAATATAGGAAAAATAAAAGAAAGAAAAAAATATATATATATATTATATATATATATAATATAAATATATAAATATGTAATAAGTACGAACATTCAGTGATAGTAATGTAAAAATCAGTCTGTAAAAGAAAAATGAGAATAATAAAGAGAAATAAGTATAAAATATGTATAAGATATATATAATAGAAGTATAGATTATAAAGATTGTTTTATATTAATTTTATACTAGTTAACGTTTAAAAAAAATTATTGCTTAAGTAATAAAATATAATGATAAAAAAAGTAAAATAAAGATAAGATAATAAAGATTAACGTGAAAATCAAAAGAATCTTGTCATATACTGTATGATAAAGGAATATTTATAATAATATGAATAATATATATAATATGATAATATATATAATAAAATATAATATATATTTTAATTTGCTAATTAAATTGAATGAATACTAATTAAGAGAAGGATTTAAAATTGTTATCCATATTATTATGATAATGTTAAAAGAGTGTATTGAAGTAATAAACTTTATTTAAAAATAAATACATTTTGTAGGTATGGGATACACTGTATGAATACTATGACACAAGGCTAAGTATTATATTTTAGTTAAGTACGGGCTATGGAGATATATATAATGAAGATTAAATCTGTCTTCCATTCAAATAATATTACTCAAGAGAGGAAATTAAATTTAGTTAATTCCGAGGTTCACGAGGCCGGAACCGGAAAGAAAAATGTCAAATTCACGGCGACTGATATTCATCGTATACAACGCATCTATACATTAACAGGAGCAAGCATAATGAAATATAATAGGTAATAGATATATATAATATAAAAAAAAATGTATAGAATATATATAATAAATAAGATAAGATATAAAATATAAAATATAGAATAATTATAATAAAAGATAAGAATAAGAGAAAAATTCAAGACATAAATTACACATAATAATAACACTGATCAAATATAATATAATCAGTATAAAATATATAGATATAAATCCATTAAAGTAGGTATGAGTAATAAAATAATTACAGTAAAATATAAACCAATAATGAAGATAATAATGTAAAAAAGTACATTATATAACCAAAATATATAATAATAGAAAATTAATGATGATAATAATTGATAGTAAATATAATGAATATAAATAATAAATATAATATAATAAATAATAGAAATATATATTAATTATATGAAATAATATAGTAATATAAAAAAATAATGAGTCTATATGTATAGAAAGATCATGATACGATTTATAGAATATAAATAAAATAAATAATAAAAGAAAAGTTTGTAAAACTAGCTTTAAAAAAAAAAACTAATTATATACTATGACTGCAAAACATTGCAGTAATAATTGTCATAAAAATCTATTATATTTCCATGTTGTATAAAATTATAATAATTAATAAGTAAATAACTAATTAATATTAATAATAATAATAATAATAATAATAAAAAACATTTTCAAGAATTACATTAAGTTCCTTGTATCTCTTCTGTTCAAATAATGTTTTATAAAATGCTTTAATATTGTTTATTTTTTAAGCTGTTGATAAGAGAAAAGTTTATTTATATGTATGAGTTCATATGCTTTTATAGTTTAGACACTCTTAGCAGACATACCTATCAAAATAGAAATAGATGATGATTATGAAAATCAGGAAACTTATGTATTTGAAGTGTTTATAGGTCTAGAAAAACTTAAGAAAAAAAGAAATGTTAATGAGAAGCAATAAAACTAATTTTTATTTTATATATGAGATATTTAATAATAAATAAATATATAATATTCTCTAAAATGTACTCAAAGCTTTATCAATATGTAAAAATTGAAGATCAGTTTTATAATAGAAGGAAACATAGATGGGAATGCGAGGAACTTAGGGAGAAAAGAGCTGGGTTAGGAGAGAAAAAGGCATGAATGGAAGCGAGAGAAGTCGAGAAGGGATGGGTGTTCCAGAATTAGGAGTATATATACCTCATGATCCTCCAGTAAATCTAGCAAGCACAGCATTAAGTGGTGACATTTTTCATCAACCTGGCAATACTTACGTTAAAGGTTAGATTTTAATATTTATATTTATTTTATGCCCCACCCATGAATGGTGAAAGTGATAACGAAAACGTATAAATATAATATAGAAGACATAATAAGCAGAGCATACATAAGCCTCAGTACTACTAAAACAAAACTAGAAGAAAGCATAAGATAAAATAGATAACCAAATCATATAGATACCATAAAAAAATAAAATATATTAAATTATTATATAAACTATAAACCAAATTTTTCATATTGAAAAACTTATATACCGAGCAAACCGAGATATCAAAAAGACTAAAATAAAAACATAAAGAATAAAATACACCAAAAAAGAAAAAAAAATGAAATAAATAACAGAAAAATTATAATAAAAAGCGAAATATATTAATAGTTGAAAAACCATCATTATACTAATATAAATAATAATTAATGTGACTAGTATTACAGTAAATGTGGATTGAAACTGAATAATTAAATATAACATGTATTATGTAATATAAATTAATTTAAAATATCATTAATAATAGAATAATATTATACCTATATATTATTATTATTATTATCATCTTCCTCCTATCCCCAGATTGGAAGTGAGGTGCATAGCATAAACTGAACAGCAAAAGTAGCAGAGGAACATAATCCAAGTTTATAAAAGAAAGACCCCCCCCCCTTGTTGCATTCTTTATACCCCCAAAGGTAGAAGCGAACTCGTATCTCAAGTCAGAAAGAAAATCCACCCAAAAAGTTTTTCACTAGAGACTGTGACGTACCCCTCACAATGTAAGAAGGTATTCTAAACGAATCAATCTGGCGGGCTCCGAATCTCCTGGGCTAACCCAATAACCCAATACTAAGTGATGGAGGATAAGAAAGCCCGGGCTACTTAAAAATTGGGCAAATATGATACCTGAGACGGCATTTATACGTGATAAAGGCATTTGTCACAATTACTCGGTGTCTTCTCAAAGGCGTTTGTCTTATTACTATATTATAATAATAGAAAATAATATAAAGAATATAGTAAATAATAGTTATATATATAATAAGATAAAATAAAAAAAGTATAAAAAAAAAAGAAGAAAGATAATAAAATACGATGAACGATAGATTTAATGACTGATCTATAAAGACTTTCTATAATATATTAATTAATAGATATGAATATTTAAAAATAATTTAAACTAAAATTGTGCAACTCATAGAACGCTAGGGCAGTAGAATAGGTTAGTGGACCCCACCACCCGTTATAAAGTGCACGTACAGCATAAATAATATAACGGTTAACTCCCTTGGAAAAATCATTAATGGATTTACCATTTTTACACTTTGAAAGAATTATAAGTGAAAGAAAAATATTAAAATATCAGCATATAGTAAAATTATTCCTTTAATAATGAATAAATTTGGATACATAATATAATGTATTACAGTAAGAAGAGAAATATAAGGTATGTAAACATATAATTTATGAACTAAGAGTTAATTAAGTAGGGATAACTAGGGATTTTCAATGTCAAAAATACATGATACACATAAAATCTATAAAGAGTAATACAATGATAATAAACCTTCATAAA